>JACMIF010004099.1:0-12982 GCA_014805445.1 Diplogasteroides magnus | reverse complement strand
GCGCTGTCCGACATAATTTGTGTCAGAATGACATGCCTGCCTACTATACATAACCACACACATTGGAATTGTGCAACTTCTCTAAGTAAAGATAGATGTGTTTTTAAAAAGTGATCAAGACTTTCTCCCCAACCTAATATAAATGACGAGTCATAGATAATAGATTGCGCCGTTTCCCTCTAATTCTCACTGTCAGTCTTTGTGTGGTGCAACTATCTCTGATACAGAAAAATGCTTATTGAACCTAAAATTGCGTCATCTATAGTTTCGTCTATGACATAACGTGTGTTTCAGTACTACGCAAAGAAGAACGGAAACTATCTGACATTGGCCTTCCACGCCATTAGAAACATCAAAGCCGGCAAGTGATTTCTTTGATTAAACTTCAATTAAAGAACAAATATTCAGGAGAAGAACTCGGCTTTGATTATATTGATGGAGATATGGACAGGAGAAAGCTGACGTTCGACTGTCGGTCAGTACGCTTCTTCGACAACCATGCATCGAAGTCGGCTCGATGACGTTGCAATAAGATTCGTTCATTTAGATGCGGTCCGAAATGTCGATTCAATCGTCCGACTGTCCCCATGGTGACAACAGCGCCTCATTTGGAGAACGATGAGGAGAAGGAGAATGACAATCTTCTCAAGCTAAAACACTGTCAGTGAATTCTGAATGAATTTCATTTCTGCTTCATTGTCTCCTTACTCATTATCCGTTCTGGTTTTCTCCTGACGCTAGGTCTAGTTTTTTTGGAAATATTTGTGTTCGATCGGGCCTGAAAATGCATTTTGGCTAAATGTTTTATCTTAGGAGAGTATTTAGGAATGTTTCATTATGTTTTTGTTTTATTGTAAACAAGTCATGACATGTTTACAGTTTTCTTATTTGTTTCTTCATAGTCTCACCTTTTCGATTCCTCGACATCCATCATTGGGAAAACGCAGCCGTTTCAAAGATTTCACTTGCTTTCTGCCATGCGTCTGATTACTGCCATTCTTTCCATATTGTTTTACCACTCAATAGTCTTTCATCTCATTGTGCTGCTCTTGATCAATTTCGTTGTATTAGCTTGCTTGATTACAAATAAAGTGGAAAAATTCCTAGTTGTCCTTATGAAAACAATTATTCTCACTACTCTCTAGTACCTACAAACCCCATTTGTGTTCATATGTTCCTGATCCATCGGTCTGTACCCTGTAACAACAAAGGACTGCGTGACCCGCACTCGATCTCCAAACACATCCCTATTAGAGAGTGGGGCCATGAGATATTCTAACCTCCCCATTCTCCTCGGAGCGATCGTGTCTCAACCTCATAGACAGCCGCTGGGAAGGGACTGGGAAGGTTACATTTGCTCGTGACCCCACTACAATCCCTATTCAATTGGGCAGACAGACAATGCACTCATTCATCTCTCGTTAGTTGTTGTCTGTGGTCAATTAGAGACGACGATTAGGATGCGATGAATCATGCACAGTGACTGTACACACTAGTGTCATATCTTACATTTCCCATTCGTCCTATCTGCTTTGGACGGTCGCCTGCTTCTTGAGAGAGTTGAAAATCGTACTACAGTTAGACAAAAAAGGACAAATGCATTTTTCTGTTTTATAGACCCTAGTGCACACTACTGTTCACTGCTGGGAGGGGCTGCATCGTTCGTCTTCGGGAGATGGAATGTAGCTGCGGTTAGAGGAGATGGAACCCTTGAGGAAATGATAATTGAAGCAGAGAAATGTACAGTACTATAGTTGTGATGAGGGCTCAGTCAGCCAAAGTAAGGAAAACAGAATGATTCACCAACAGAGATTTACCAAAAACTACTAGAGAGTGAATTCTTGCTGGAGACGAACGACGAGATAACATACAAATGAAAGAGACTCAGACAACGAGACAAATGAGAGAGTATGCAGAGTAAGGAGATACCCAGTCTAACGGTCAACGGGGCCCTTCCATTATTCTCCATTCTTCTTCCAACTCCAACTTCCCTAAGAGGGGAGGAGGGGAGAGAACAAACCGACAACGCAAACACAACTGTATGTTTTGTGTCCTCCGGGGGAGTGACCCCTCCAAGGAGGGGAGAAGGGAGTGCGAACGGTCTATCCACTACGGTTTCTGAATCGGTAGTAAAGCGCATTTCTTATTCGCCCGATTTCCGCGGATCTGTTCTCTTTCGACTAACAACCGCTTCGAGTGTATCAAACGAATGAGAAATGTACTTTACTACCGATAGAGAACCCCTACTATCCACTAGAGCTTCGAACCCTTCAAAGAAACTATTTGGACGTCAATCATTTCTCGTTTCCTGAATCAAATCGAGTATTTGGCGCCAGTCATTACCACGAGATTCATACAATCAGCCTTTGCATTTGTTCATCTTGTATTTTTTCATTTGTATTAATAGTTCAGTGCGCTTGACTTGGTTTGCCTTTTGATAGTCTGAAATGAAGCACAAATACGAACGGACCATTGTAATGGGAAGCAGAGTAGGGAGTTCTTTATCCACACATTTCTGAATGACTAGTCATTGAGATGAGAGATACTAATTCGTTGACAGGGCCGTGAATGTACACTGTTCATACGAAGGTCATTCATCTCCATCTATCTTTCGCAGCAAAAATAAATGTTAAGTGTCAAACTTGGCAACGATCACCGTAGATTCAGTAAGTAATGGTGGAAATAAGTAGTGCGTAACTCAACCGAGCAACTTTAATTCCATCAATCTGAATATGTTTCACTTGCCCTATAAATTCACAATGCAAAACCATTGTTGACGAACGCTGATCGAACATCCTTTAAATAACCTTAATATTCTATCTTGTGACTCCTGTTGTCAGGGTTATCTTCTTGTAAATGATTCATGTTTTTCTCCTTCATCGGTCCAGACACTAAGAGAAAAAATGCCGGTCAACATAAGGATTGAACTAGACAGATGGAATAAAAGGGCATTATTCCATCTGTCTAGTTCAACATCCACAATGCCCTTATTCGGTCTCAACTAGTGACCTCTCGTAAGAGAAAGAGTGACTCCATAATGGCCAACCCCATTGGCTCTGTAGATAGATCAAAGTCGGCACGGGGGGTGTCATTAGCGCAGTCACTTTTTGTCACAACACTCCTGTCACTTTCCCTCTTCCTTGTGTATTGTGTCCCAGTTCACTATTATGACCCCTCATTCATTCCTTGTTCGCTTTGTGTGGTGGCCATTATGGAATATTTAACATCCCCAATCTCTTTAGGGCGGCTGTCTATGAAATAAGAGACGACCGGTCCGATAAGATTGGAGAGGCTAGAAATTCCATAATGTGTTCCCTAGTGGTGGCTCATTTGGCTCATTACCCGAGGGAAGAAATCATGGGTTGTAAACCTCCCCTCCTGTCAGTCTTTGTGACCGGTTACTTCATCACCGTTTGCTGGTCGACTTAGCTCCTTTCTCTGAGATAAAGTAGAATGGACAGAGGGAACGACCCTTAGGAGGAGTCCCCCTCTCATTTGGTATTGTCTGTGTGGTCAGAGTGACCATCCCTTCTCTTAGGGAGAATCTTCCCCTTCTTCTTCTCTTCCGTATGTTACATCCACTGTTGACCCAGACAGTGAAGAAGGTCGTGTACGACAAATTTCGTCCTTTTCAAGCCGATAAGGCAAAACTGAGTTGTCCCTTGGATCTCTATTCACTAAACGCATTCATTACAATACTCCCTATATATATATATATGTTATCTCTGTTGCTTGCATCAAAATGATGCTGGAGAACAATGAAATTCACTTTTCTGGTTATGCAACATGCCTTCTATAAGTGTGCGATTAAGAATTCAAATTGATGTAAAATTGACCAACGCTCTGATATGAATTACATTTGAACATCATCGTCGTGTTTCTCGTTTAGTTCTCATATGTCTAATTGATTACTGTTTCAGAGAATCTAAAGCGAGAATCCCGTTGTCGTCCAACGATGACGGTCTTCACGAAGAACGATGCGAGTGAGAAGAAGCCTGTGGAGAATGCACTGCCTTCTGCTCCTGAGGTAATCAAGAAAGGAAACATTGAGAAGAATTTTCGAAACTCAGCAATCTAAGTCATCCAATAGGAATTTACTGTATACTGTTGCGAGCATAATTGCAAAGAGACAAGTTTTTGTTATGTACTTATGAAGTAACTCGCCATAATTCTTCATATTTTGCAGGTAGTAATCACGGATCCGATCGAGACACAGAACGAAATCATTAAGCAGAGCAGGTACGGTAACGATCACAATCACTTTCTGCAATTTCCCAAATGACAGACAAGAAACACACGACGAGTACTTTACGCGCAAGAAGAGATCATCGTCTTTTGGCCCTCTTTCCATTGTCAGACTGACGCCCTCACCATTGTGCAGGTGGGATACTGTAGCATCCACACCATAACTCATCCGGCAAGTCGGAAATAACAGAAAGAGTCAATTTGCAGAACACCCTCACCTCCCAGAAGCTATTCGCCGGAACAGAGAAGAGAACAGAGAAGACTCGCCCGGTATTTTGAATATGTTTCATATTTTCTAGAAAAGAGAACTAAATAGATTTCCCATAATCGTTTCTTGATATGTGACGCATAAATATTCCTAACCTTGAATACTGAGTACTCCCTACGTGTTCGTTGTGTGGTCGTTGTTTCTGTCTTTTCCCATTCGTCCCCTTTCAGACACTTCAACATCGCTGTCCTCATATCCGTAATCTGCTTCTCGTTCCTTCTGGGATTCGCGTACAGAGCGTAAGCACTAGCATTTTTTTATCTTCTGAGTCGCGTACATTTTCAGTATTTCTAAAGTACAAGTGAAAGGTATTTCGATCACCTAGGTAGCCTTCGAAAAGGCCTTAAACATTGGTCCAGAGAGAGAATATATATTGAGTAGACCCAAAATGAATGATCTGAATGGGGAAGAAGGGGGGGGGAGGTATTGGTAATTGTAGCTGAATTGTTCAGATACGTTCACTCCCACGTGGACCAGTCCATTCGTCGCATTTTCGGCCGGTCTCCACCTCCGCCAATCGTCGAGTTGTCCGATGCGCCGGTGAGATTTTGAACAATAAATCGTTAATTAAGATAATGAAACTGTTAAAGCACTTGCATTTCGTGCATATCGATTAGGGTTTCTGAATCAATAGCAAAGTGCATTCCTCGTTCATAAAATATACGCGAAGAAGTTGTGTCTACGATACGCGACCGCTTCGAGTGGGTTAGAAGAATGAGTAATGCACTTTGCTATGTATGTTGAAATCCTAATATCTATCATATCTCTAAAAATGTAATATTCTTGATCCGATCACACCCAATACAGTAACAACAACAACATGAATGTGTTTTTGCCCCTGCGATCTTTAATTGCCTTCATCTTATCTTCTTTCTATGTACAATGTGGGTCTCATTTGCAGAAATCCCAGGCCCTGCAAGCGCCGGCGAAAACAGAGGTCAGATGAGTTTCACTGCACAGATATATACCAAAATTGGCTGAAACTATATTGAATTGAGAGTTAGTCCTGATAATTAATTGTAAACGTACTGTCACGAAAAATGGTTATCTATTAAGGTTCTCTCTGCCGATGGAAAGCCCATGTCTGCAATCTTCGTGCACGATTTGAGAAAGGTAAAGCGTCTCCATTATTTAAACGACCGAACCCCCATCCTAGGATCTCAATTTGAAGTCCGACGATTGATCTATTTTGCTGGTGTAACATATGATATAAAATCACGATTGGTGATCAGAGAAACGAAGAAAAAGCATGCGAATTAGAGATATCACAGTCGGACTTTCGTATTATTCGGGAGATTTACTTGGTTTACGTGATCAATAGTCATCTAAGTCGGTAATGAAAATAAATGAAATATTGAAAATTGCAGGGTCTCACAGCGATTGTCGACACGAAGAACGGCCGTTGCTTCATCAAGAAGTTCAGTCATCCCAGTCTCAGACAAATGCAGAGGGTGACAGTTATATTCACATTGTATTTATGTAAATGAAGTATTTTTAGGAGGCAGAGAATGGCTCGGCTGTCGTGAACCAATACTACAAAGTGGGTTTGACTTTTGAAATACAGTCCAGTACCCCCGCGGAGTCCCGATATATCCGTCCGCTTAGGGGATTGGTATGGACTGCATTTCTTGAGTATTACTGCTCTATTGTTGGAAGCGCTTCTTTGGAGAGAAATGACGTCATCCATCATCGATTCCTTGTCTCTTGAGGTGCAACGTCGTCTTCGAGACCGTGACATCTCCAGAATGAATTCTCTTGTCGTGTACAGACATTGTGCACGACGACCATCGTTCATGTTGAACAAGAAGGCGGAAACGATGGTGATGAGTGAGGGAAGATGGAAGAGATGTCAGTTACACTCAATTCATATCAATTATCGCTTCCAAAACGGTAAAAAGTGCACGTGTCATTCGTATCTCCGCGGAGCTGTTATCAAACGAGAGACCGATAGGAATGAGAGATGCATTTTTACCGTTTTAGAAACCTTACTATGAATGTGACTGCTTGACGAAAGCAATCACCTCTGCGTTTTACAGAGATCGGATATGTATGGAGGAAACATTCACAAAATCTCATTCTTTCCAAAAAAAATCTGTTTCAGCAGCCGAGGAGAAGTTGCCATCTGAGAATGTTGAATTCACGGAAGTTCTCTCTGACGGAACAGCCTACGTCGACCACATCCAATTTGACGATAAACACCAATAGATTATCGATTGATTTATGAGATTACTGTAGTGTTTTTAATGTTTCATTCCCGAAGAAGAACTGTTCACATAATCGCCTCAACGTGTTATCACAATTGTATTTATGAAACTGTCAGATCGAGTGTCTTTCCGCATCCTCGGTTCACTTTCTGTATATAAAATATTTATTATTTTTGTTGTGCATTACCTCCACCACAGAGATTGGCAACTTATGTTCGCCCCCATTTATGAAGAAGGCATGAAACATACAAAGAATGAGAAAAAATTCGGTCATTGATACAGCCATAAAGTCGCTATCGATTGCTTGACCCTGATGGCTCTCATGACCTGGAATTTCCACTCTCACTCTCACTCCCATCGTTCGTTGTCCTCTCAGATCCTTCTCTTCATATTGCTCATTTTCAGGAAATGAATCGACTGCAATTGATTGACTTTCCACCCGAAATCTTGTTGAAGATCTTCCACTGGCTTCAATATCGTGACTTGCTATTGCTCATTTCTATGAACCGGCGAATCCACGGAATCATTGATTCGAATAAGTCCAACCTGTTCCAGAAGAAAGCCTACGTTGAACTTAAATTCTTCAGCAGAAAAAATCCATTTAATCTGGAAATACATGCTTCAATCCATTATAAAGAAAGTTATATTTTTAGCTCTTTATTAAACTGCGTCTACCTGTATGACTCGCCGAGTTCTTCTTTTAAACGCGTGAACTTTACAAATGTTAAAAAGGGAACGGCACTTTTGGATGAGCCCTTTCAGCAGTGGTTCTCTCGTTTCACGAGCATTGCTTCAGAAATTGAGCTGAAGTTGGAGGGCAAAGTTATGATCGAACATGCCAGAGAAGTTCAAGGAATATTGCATAGAATTACAATGCTCGAACTTTATTGTGATGTTACGTCGATCTCGAGTGAGAAGGTGCACGAATACTTATTGAACCCTCAGCGACCTCTCCGCATTACAAACAGTTTTATCTGGGGCAAAACTGGCCTTGAAGTTCAGCTGAGCGATAAATTCTTCAAAGGTTCGCGATTACCGTTGGTGAAACAGTCTCTCTGATTGCTAGATGATTCAATACTGACAATTTGCATAGGGAAATAAACACGCTTCATCGCGTAAATATTGCGAATGTATACATGATGTAAATTAAGACATTTCAGAAGCCGCTATTGGCAAACTTCATCTTCACAATGGGATTGAGCTCACAAATAAGCAGCTACAAATAGTGGCTTCAAGGACTGATTTGAATGATGTTTATGTAACTACAGGTGCTGATTGCACTTCATACGAATTCCGTTGCGCTTTCCAAGTTAGTTCATGCTTATGTAACAAAACAACTGAAATTTTCAGATGGTGCTACTGCAGCAAACGAACAAAACCATTGAATTTGAGCTGAAGAAACGAATAGATGATGAAGTACTTCTTCAGAATGTTAACTATGAGAAAGTTAAGCTCGTTAGTAGAAGAAACGATCACTTTTTCGTTTCAAAAATACACTATCTTCTAGGAAATTTTCGTTTATGTGTTATCCACTCCTATTGTAATATCGAAGTTCGTGCGGAAGTGCTGGACAATGTTGATCTAGAAATAGAGAATTCTATTCCTGACATCAGAGAACATTAAGCCTTTCTGTTTGAGTTGTTGCGATATTCACTACTCAATTGTAAAACGTTATCAATGTCACACGGTATAATGCCTCTTTCATAAGCGGTCAGGAACATTTCACATAATCGCACAAATATTTTAAAGAAAGTGTCGAGTGCCGGTCCACCTACTCTATTCACTTTCTGCGAATAAAATGTTTAATATTTTCTCCC
Organism: Diplogasteroides magnus; assembly: GCA_014805445.1. Classification (NCBI taxonomy): domain Eukaryota; kingdom Metazoa; phylum Nematoda; class Chromadorea; order Rhabditida; family Diplogasteroididae; genus Diplogasteroides; species Diplogasteroides magnus. The sequence continues at coordinate 4,448 of JACMIF010004099.1, read as the reverse complement.
TTTCTAACCATAAAATCCCACAAGGAAAAGGCCTTAAGGGAAACTTCGGCAGAGATGACATAAATCGGAAGAATTTCCTATTGAAAAGATTTATGGAGAGGCACATGTTGAATCGAGACTTGTGGCATATCAAGACTTACTGTATTACGAGGAGATGAGATTAACATTGTCCCATCAAAATGCTTCGTCTTTAATCAGGAGAAATAATGTGTGTTATGTGATGTGATCATTGTTACTCTTATCTCGTGTATGCGGTTCTGTCATCAGAGACAACACGAGACATTACAGATAAATGCTTACGCACATGAAATCAAGAAATTACAAGCCAATTTACGCATTCATACCAATCACCAATCAGTGCGCCTAGCATAGCCACCAATGGTGACAAACCATACAGTTTAGATACCCGATAAAAATTTCTAGTGAAACCCCCTTGAAAATTCTGAAATCAATCGAAAAGCTCGTGTTCATCGTGACGTCGAAAACGAATTGCCTCGACTGCACATCGTATAACTTTTCGTCAATGGTAAAAGTCATATTGGGATAAGACAATCACAGGGCAAAATTACAGTAATATCTACATTACGAGCACTGTTATTATTATATATGTGATGTGATTTTTGATGTGATGTTTAGTGTCTTTGTTAGCATCAGCAGATCCACTTACATGTGATAAGAAAAGCAATACTGCTCATGTAAACATGGACGCACCTGACTCGGGCGCACCTTATTTTGCAGCCTTGAAACGGTATTAAAGCTGGCTCATACACCATACTTCCAGTGTCGACGGAAAATGAATTCGATCGTTCTACTGCTGCCCCTGCTGGCCATTGCGCTGTGCGCTGCTCCCTCCGATCCCGTTCTCCGAAAGCTGAAACTTATGCCTTCTCTGCGAACAGGAATGATGAAGTGAGCTATTATTTGTACTATCCTAGTGCTACAACTTCCATTTTTTATTCCACTGTTTGATAGTTATGCTATTTAACAAATCAAATGATGTATTACTATAAAGCTAAACTTAATGGAATAGTGTGTTAATTTTTCAATGAATTTGCAAGTTATATTTTAAGAGACGGAACTTGGTACGATTTTATCGCCACGCAGAAAAGCGCAGGAAAATCCTTCAACCGAACGTCTCGTTTTTGGATCGACGACTTGATTACGGACATCTTCAACCTGGGCACACCGCGTAAGCATCCCATAAGGTTTACGAATGCGTGTTGATGTTATTGACTAAGGAGAGAGCACAGACAAAAGTAGTATCACGAGCTACTCTCAAAAACGCTCATTGATCGAAATTACTGCCTACCGGGCGCTTTAGCTAAGAAGAAACTAGGGAAAGCGCGCCAAACAATATTGATTTACAGCTCAGGAAATCATGGTGCTCATGGATTCAACTTCCGGTGATTCGTGGGTGCTCGATGATACAGGATGCAATGAATATGATGTGGGAGAATGCCCATTGTTTGCTCCCGAGTGCGTTTTATAAAGTATCCTTACTTAGCCAACTACATGCACAGAAATTATTCTGTCAATTATCGTTATTAATTTGGGCGGGAACTCAATGAGTATAAAATCGTCGCTTTCAACACTAAATAAAAATTGGACAGTTATTTTTTGTACAGGTCTATGAGTAAACGAAGAGTTACTTTACATGTGCTTCATTAATTTAAAACAAACATTTAATTCACTTGCAGAAATTCCACGACATTCAAAAAAGGAGTCAATTACTACACCTTGGGCGGCGGAAATGTCGGATACGTAGGTGTGTATTGATTGATTTAAGCCGATGTTATTCCTATTTCATGCTGATCACCCACTAATACTAGTTTCATCAGGATACGACGTTCTCACTCTTGATTTTCCTGAAGAGACCTATCCTTCACAAGGATTCGGAGTTCTAAGCACGAGACCCATAGAACACAACCGAGAGTATAATGGCAAGTTTTTGTCATTATTTAGCGAGGATAGAATATATTCTTATTGCACGCAATTAACTTTTTTTTCAAATTCTAGGAGTGTTTGGAATGGCTTGGCCTGCGCTCTCCCTCAATGGACTAACACCACCACTGCAAAATCTTGCGCCCACCTTCGCTCAACCTTTGTGGTCCATCGTAATAAAGCGGTATGTTGGAGGGTCATATAATCGGAAATAGAGTGTTTTATGACGTCAAACTTGATTATGCCTATTTTCTCTCCAGAGTGGTCAACCGCTCCTTACTGTTAGAGAATATACGGATGAGAAACGAACTCTTCTACCGACCCTAGTATATTGGCGATTTGCGGTAATTTTCATAAGAACTCTGCAGAGAACTCGACGGAAATGTGGAATTCGAGGTCATATACATGGAGTGGGGCGGTCAACTGGATGGATATTGTGAATCGGATGTCAATTATATCACACTCTCTTCCAAGACATACTGGCAATTTCCAATCAATGGGTGAGCTTTACGAATCCCATCAAATTTCAGTTATCTGGAATCCCAGTTTTGCCACCTGCCGTAATGATCGTTCTAGGTTCAAGTTCGGCTCGTACTCCGTGGCCAAAAAGAGTGACGCCATATCTGACACGACGTCGACGTTTATGGGCGTGCCAACTGCGGCCTTTTCCGCTATAGTCAAGGCAACAGGATCGTATTACGATCAGGGCGAACAATTAGTATGTGCATTTTGACATCCAGTGACAGACTGCTCGATCTCAGTACCTTATGCCTTGCGATGGTACTTATCCCAATATGACTTTTACCATTGGCGGACAGGAATACACTGTGCCATCGACTCGATATGTTTTCGACGTGAGTTTCCACTTGTCCCGTTATGCATGTGAAGGCACGCAGGCTAAATATCTCTCTAAACAATTCAGATCGGACTAAACAATGGAAAATGCGCCCTGGCCGTGTATGAAAATGCCGGGACTGGTGGTTTTGGATATGACTGGGTGATCGGACAAGATTTCATGAGAACATACTGTACGACATACGACTTTGGAAATGGCAGAATTGGATTCGCTAAGTTGATCATCGACATTTAAATTCACAATCTGATAAATTTCATCATGAAACACGAGCTTTTCGAGTGATTTGAGTATTTGCTTCACTAGCAATTTTTATGGGGAATCTAATCTGCATGGTTTGTCACGATTGGTTTCTATGCTAGGCGAACTGATTGGTGATTGGTATGAATGCGTAAATTGGCTTGCAATTTCTTGATTTCAAATGCGTGAGCATTTGCCTGTAATGTCTCGTGTTGTCTCTGATGACAGAACCGCATGCACGAGATAAGAGTAACAATGCATGAGCCCCCCTTCATCACATCACATAACATCACACAATTTATTAATGTTTCGTACCTTCTTCATAAGTGATTTGAAAAAAGTTGACAATCTCTGGTGGGTTATGGCTACGCAACGAAAATAATAAACATTTTATATACATTAGCACGCAATCTATTCTCGATTTTGATATCTCGGTCTCATTCTCACGCCTCATGGACAGTTGTGAATGAGCTGCACTTTGTGAAACAGTTAATGAAGCCGTCCGGGGGAGAGTACTCCCGAACGGGATAATCAATAACTTTTGTTCTCTGCGTCTATGGATTCTTGGGATTCTAAATTGATGTAAAGGTGCACTTCTCTTTCGATTGATTTATTCGGAGTGATTGTCTATCAAACGTTCGCGAAAATTACGCAAATGAGAAATGCACTTCATCTTTTGAACCCATAGTCTAATGATGATCCCTTTTCATTTCTACTCAATTAACTCGTCGCACTCAGTCGCCTCGATTTCCCTCCAATGGACACTCTGTACTGCAGGCAAAAGTTGGTGCTTTGAAAATGCTTGCGACCTAGTTACCAGATGAGCGAAAGACTAGCTTTTCTTTTGCAGGCTAAAACGAAAGTTCAAGGAAAAGCTGGTGGACAATGAAGGCACTATGACGGTTAGTATTAGCTGTTGGATCACGATTTTTGAGTAAACAGTTGATCCATTTCCAGGTGTCATGCTCATTCAATAAGAGAAGCGACAGTAAAGATGAAGAAAAAGCAATACAGGTGGCAATATCTTATACAAGACGTGAGAAAATTGTTGATTGTAGGTGGACGGCAGAAGTTACTGTGTGACAATGGAATACGAAGACGACGAATGGGCAACATTGTATGTTCTCATAGAGTTTTCGACTAATCTAGATAATTCTTATATATATTAGGTTGTTCGGAAAGTAGTGTGACATGGACATTCAAAAATATATTTCTCAGCCTCTGTGTATTGTTATGCAGCGCGCTCATGCACGTGATAAGTGCAACCTCTGCCACACGTAAACAATCTTTCGTTTCATTCCTCCCGCTCATACTCCAGGAGTAATGCCCCACAATTTCGTTCCTACTATTCTGCACATTCGCCATGTCGCGCTCTACCTCTTCCTATCCGGATTGAAGGCACCTACTATCCACG
>JACMIF010004098.1:0-12994 GCA_014805445.1 Diplogasteroides magnus | reverse complement strand
TAAATTCTGCATAGAATTTCATGAATTTTAATGACTTTCCGAGCGTCTAAAAGTGAAATTCAAGCAAGTTATGATTTTTCAAACGATTTTGTGAAAAATTGTCAGTTTGCGATAAACACGAGTTTCATCGCTCAACGTAGCCCCAACTTTTTTCGACATCAAAATAAGAAACTTTTGTGTTGGAAGTTTTTCTGGAACCTCTAAATAAATTCGCAAAAGGTGTTTGTCCCCGGCGGGATTCGAAACCGGACCTTCGGATTACTAGCCACTTTCATTTTTCAAACCGATTTTGCACACTTTCGGTGTACCTAGAAAGTGGATTTTAAAAGCTTATCCGAACTGAAATTTCTCGAAATATTCAATGGCTAGTGAAAGAACGTGCGGTTTTTGGCTTTTCTGGTAGAAAAATGAGAAAACGCGCAAATTTGGACCCCCAAAAACAGAAAAATGGCTATAACTCGCTTAGTTTTCGAGATCCGAGAAAATGTCGTGGTTCCTTTTTTGCATAACTTTTGATTCTCTATCGAATGGCATATAATATTTGGCCGAAAAATCAAAGATAAAAAATTACATTTTTGAAATTATTATTTTCATAAATCGCTTAATTCAAATAATAAAATTTTGAAATCCCGGCTGAAGTGTATGCCACCCCTGCGGAGTTCACAGAAAAAATTTCAGATTTTTCTGACAACTGTGCCACCCCATGTCCGGTCTTACACGGAACGCGTTTTAAGACGCGGTATTTATAAGACCGGACCAGGAATGGCCCCCTCGGTGCCTACTTTGTCAAGTTGTTTCGATCGGGCTCAAATGTAGTGGATTATGATACTTGGTAGTACAGAAATTACCTGCAGACCGGTGAGCTCATAGCTCCTCCTAGTTTTTGAATTGTGTGATAATGAATTTTTGAAAAAAAAATTTTCCGGCGTCCAGGTTTGCTGGTCCATATCTTGGAACATTTTCAATATTTTTCGACGTTCTTCTTTCCATTCGAACCGCCAGCTTCTCTTCTATAAAATACTTTTTCAACTGTCCAGAAATTTTCATTTTTGGCAAAAATACAGTTTAAAAAGTGAAATTTTGCTGAACCTCTTTTCCATTCTTATGAATGGCGGCCATATTCACCTACGGAAACTACACGATTTTTTAACTCAAGATTATTCTTCTTGAAATTCTCTACAAGATAGGATGTTAAAAGTATCAAAAAAGACGGCCTTCGATAGTGAAACAAGGCCTGAGATAGCGGAAAACCGCAATTTGACCATGAGGGGTCAAAAATGAGCTTCCTATGAATAACTGGTTTCAGTGGCAATTATTGGGGAGCATTTCTTGGGAATATTTGTGACGCTGTTCTGAGCTTCTGAAAACAACATTCGACCGAGTTATAATTCTTTATTCGTTTTCTCCTACTGATTTCCTAATAATCATCCGAATCATCATAACTCGGTCGAATGTTGTTTTCAGAAGCTCAGAACAGCTCACAAATATTCTCAAGAAATACTCTCCAAGAATTGCCACTGAAACCCGTAGTGAAATATTATTTTATAGAAGAGAGGCTGGCGGTTCGAATGAAAAAGAAAATAGCGAAAAATATTGAAAATGAACCAAGATATGGTCCAGGAAACCTGGACGCCGAAAAACAGATTTTTCAAAAATTCATTATCACACAATTCAAAAACTAGGAGGGGCTATGAGCTCACCGGTCTGCAGGTAACTTCTGTACTACCAAGATTCATAATCCACTACATTTGAACCCGATCGAAACAACTTGACAAAGTAAGCACAGAGGCGTCCGGTCTTATAATTACTGCGTCTTAATCGCTTGTAAACTGTTTCAGGGCTCAAATCACATTTATATTTGCAATTTAAACAAGTTAAAACCTGTTCTTGTGCGTTATTCCATCAGTTGTCGTAACTGTCTTGCATCTTCCTGTAGGAAATGTGGTCGTCGTCGTAGTAGTGGTAGGGGTTGTGGTTGTCGTGGTAGATGTTGTGGTGGAAGTCGTAGTCGTGGTAGGGGTTGTGGTAGACTTCGTCGTTGTGGTAGATGTTGTGGTGGATGTCGTCGTCGTGGTGGGAGTTGTCGTAGTCGGGACGCTGACGGTAGGTCATTACAACTTATCAGAGGATAACTGCAACCTTTTAGGGCATTTCCCACTTGTGTCCTGTTGCGGAGGTATCGAACCGCCTGAATTTATTTCGTTCTGTGAACAAATGCATTGTATTTCGGGGGCTTTCATTACATTTGACAAAATATTGAGAATGTTGTGTATCTATGAAAGATCGACAAATAAATGCCAACGGAACATCCCATAATGCTAACTTATAAGCTCGCGCATGTCTCCATTTTCACCGAGTTATGCCCGAACAAATTAAAGAAAAAAATGAGGTATGAGAAATATTAAAAAGCGCGTCGCTCACTTCCTTGGCAGTAGACCGAAGCTGGCTGCCGAATATCGAATCCTCTCTTAGGACTGCAGTATTTCTGCTCCATTCTCTCGCACGATACTATCGTATCAATGAAGAATAATTCACTAGTAGGTAGTTGTACCTGAACACTTGCCACTTCATGATACCAAATGTGTGTGTCTTTAGAACACACTCCTCCGAGCAGTCCTCTATCGACGTGAATGACGACATAGGGGGTTAGAAATTTCGAAAATGCGTTAATAGTCTTGACTCCTCTCTCACCCTCATCTCCCCGGTGGGACAGTACACCTCGCAGACATCGCCGTCATCCAGTATGGCTGGTCTGATCTTGCTCTCCCTCTCTGTGAACCATCTGATCTTGCAGCCATTGGCACAAGTGATGTAGGTATCAGCAGGGGTTGTGAAGGAAACGAAGCTCAAGAGGATGACAATGGTGAATCGCAGAGGCCGCAGCTCAAATTTGGACCGCATGCCTCAGTAAACGCCTTCTTGATGAAAAACCACTAAATAACTATTTTGTATTTGCTGTAGATATATGAACCACACATACGAAAAAGACCGAAACCAAAAAAAGAGCAACAAAAAACGATTTTAGGATTCGTAAAAATATTGTGAGGGAAAGGCGAGAAATTAGATTGATATGTTATTTATCCTCGAAAGTTTATCGACAAGAGGTGTGGCTGGTACTAGGGTTTCAAAATCTGTAGTACGGTGCATTTCTCTTTCTTCTAATACATTCGCAGCGGTTGATCAAAGATCTGATTTCTTCTGTATGGGGCACCAGTTATGATAAAGGAAAAGCTGATCGTGGAAAAACTGCAGTCTATCCGAGAGGATCAGACGAATGAGAAATGCACTTTACTGCAGATTAAGATTCCCTAGCTATTTGGACGTTCTAAAAGCATTCTTAAGTTTTTTTCCTAGTTCAGCTTTCCATTTATAACTGATAAAACAAAAGTTCCGAGAGCTAGGAGGAGTCAGGGTCCCAAAGTGAGGTATGAGTCGTTTGGAAGGATAAATTTGAGATAAAACATGTATGCGGCCCAGCATAACTCACCATGGAGACTGTGTCCATGAATTCGTTTGTCAGGAACGCAAGTCTTTCCTTCTTTGTTTTGAAACAAACGCACAAATGCAAACTTGCAAATGTGCACATATCGGTGTTGGGTGCATTCATTCCGCCTCTCTTTTCTCCTTTCGCGCGCCTGCGTCCAAGCGTCAGACCACCGGGAGAATGAGAGCGCAGAGAAAAGTAGTGCAATTTAGGATCCCTTCAGGATTAGTGCCGGCAGAGTGCGACAGTGATTTTTCACGTGGAGTACTAGTCACGTTGTAAGCCCCAGCCCCTTTCACCGTTTCTCTGCGGGCCACCTTCTTCATGCCTTCTCTGATTGCTATTGTTTTGAATTTCAAACATGAATCCGAGAAAATTGGATTCGAGTGAGCATTATAAGGCCATAAGTGTGAAATATGAACATTTCGGAGACCAATCTCTGTATTTCGAAAATTTTAGTCAGTCAAAGTGACCTAAAGTGGAAAAACTGGGATTTCAGCATGGTCATATTTTAATTATGAAAATTCAGCAAATTCTGTAAAAGATGTTCGCCTGGAGCAAAGTAAAAGTCTCCACGGATACTATGTCCATGTATTGTTTCGCCGGGAACAAAAGTTTTTCCTTCTTTGTTTCGTAACAAACTCGCAAAAACATACACAGGTGCACAGGTCTGTTTTGGCAGAGTGATTCCGAAAGAGCGTGCTGTCGCTCTGTTCTCCCTTCCCGCATTTGTATCTTTGTGCCAGAGGCAACCGAGTGAATGAGAGAGTTGCACTATTGCACAGACTCACGCGCAGATCATTTGAGTATATAGAAATACACGTTCGTTCCAAATGAGTTAACGAGACAAGAAGAACAGCGTTACAGTACATTTGAGGTCTCTCGACAATCGGAAATCCTGTTCGACGTGCAGCCACCAAATGTATGGTCGGATAAATGCGAACGTTTTGGTAGTAAAATCATACACTCTCTTATCGTGAGGAGGACATTGAGAGCAGCTGCAACAGACGACGGATTTACTGTCAACGGAGTCTAGCAATATCGAACGATTTCTCCTCGAATGTAGTCATAATATATTATTTCGGCGCTTCTTCTTCAATTATCACAAGAAAAAACATACAACAATAAAAATCAATCGATATGTGCATTTCCATATGCGAGTTGAGATGGAGAGTCGCGATCGCAGCCCTCAACAACGAAAGAAGTCCTCACTGCTGGGAGTTTCATACATCCTACGCTTGGTCTATTGCTGTATGAGTCAGCATGGCGATCCTTGGCAGGCCGGTTCGGATCCGAATTGAGCAGCAAAAATGGTTTGCTTTGGTAATTGTGTACATGTGTTGTTATTCGCGTTGACCTCGAAGCTCGCAGGTACCAAGGGATTCTAAACTGGTACTTCTTATCCGATGAGAGAAACATATGAAATGAAATTGAGGTCCAAAGCCTGTGTATCGGCAAATAGGCCGATAGTTCCCACTGAACACTCGTTCCATCGATTAAGCCTGCATCAAAATACCGCAACCACAGATTTAGATTTCGATAAAACAGCTTTGATTCTGTTTCTCGATACAAACTACCATGTGCTGGAATATAGGATAACGGGTTTACGATCGCCCCGAATTGATCAGCACAGAAAATACACGTTTCCGGGATGGCCGAAACGTTCGCATTGTGTAACTTTGTGCGCTGGCCATCATCACACCTTGACCCATATACTGCATGCAGTTCGATAGAACGTCACAATAAATGTATCTGAACCATGTTAGTGCTTGTAGCAAACATTTGATAAATATATTACTTTTTTGAAATTATTCTCATAAATACTTGTTGCACTGTGTCTTCAATTAGGAAAGATGCACATTCAACTTTTAAAACGGTAATTAATTGAAGGGAAGCTGGGTGTGACAGATGCACAATTGCACATTTGCACAGACATACAGTTTATGTTTGAAGAAAGATATTACTATGGGCGGGAACGCAATCGCGCGCGTCATTTCGCTCCTAAATAACATGTTACTTCTTGCTCCTAAACAGCCAACTATATAGTAAATTCATAATACACTATCGGAAATAAGTCAGTAATGGACTATTTTTTCTCCGATATCTTCGCTTTAAGTTTTCGAAAAAATCTGAAATTTTTCTTGTATATACTATGCCACATGACTGATGTTTGCTGAGTAGGACGACCCTGTACCTCAAGTGGTCGCTTCCCCATAAATCTGGGAAGCTCACGTGGTTATTCAAAACATTGCGATTTTGCCATGAGGGGTCCAAATCATCTGAAATTTTTACTGTATTTATTTCACCTCAGGGATAATCCAAAACAACTTAGACTCGAATTTTTTGTCGTTTCCCCATTGCAGGAAAAATCCGCAAAATGACCCCTTTTTGCACTTTTTTGCACTTTTTCGACCGCCCTGCACCGGCGCAAAGGAAAAATGACTGTCTAAGTAACCGATAATTATGTTGGGGTAGTAGGGCAACTTCTCTGAAAATTTCATGAGCCTAGCTCTTCACACAACCGAAATAGCTTTTCTGAAGGGGGCGTTTTTTGGGGCGCCGGACAAATGTCTGCAACTTCTAGGCCGACTATAACTGATATCAGAATTTCCAGGTAATTACCGACCAAATGCACCTGGATCTGGAGCCAAAAATTCAAACTCGTTTTGAAGTCTCGATATTTATGTTGGGTACAAAAGTATATTTATGTACTACAACCGATTATGTTTGGTTGTTGCATCTCGCTCCGCTGAAAAAATATAAGGATCGAAAAATCCGAAAAATACGCTTATTATTCAAAAAATCATAACTTTTGTTGTACTTGGAATTATGCGCCCTACTTTCGCATATAAATATGGACTATAAACAGCTTCATAATAAAAATATGTTCTGGTCTGTCCGGATTGAATCGGTGAAATTAGAAATAATTTATCAATAAACCCGATTTCACATTTTTAAGAAACATCATTGTACCTCAAAATATTACTATCATTACCCAGCTATTTTATTACAGATTCTGAAAGAGCAGTTCAAGGGCTACAAAATCCACTCTGATCTATCTCAAATCGAGGTCATGGTCGAAATCACAATCATGGTTCGAAAAAATGAAAGTTGTAGTTTTTAGTTTTATGTTGATCTACTGGATGCACGGAATCGAAAGTGATATAAGACGTTATATTTTACAACTTTAATTTTTTCGAACCATGATACCCTGGTCATGGTGATTTCGACCACGACCCGGGTATCATGGTGAAATTTTGAATTTCGAACACCTCCAATGTTCCGAAGAAGAAATATATGATCATGCCATGTTATTGTGCAATCACCACGTAGGGTGGGCACTTCAAAAAATATACTCCATGACGATCCTTGATCATAGATTTTTCGCACCATGATACCCGGGTCATGGTCAAAAATGACTCATGAAAGTAAAATCAAAAAATGACGCCTTTCCGGACCTCGATTTGAGATAGATCAGAGTGGATTTTGTAGCCCTTGAACTGCTCTTTCAGAATCTGTAATAAAATAGCTGGGTAATGACAGTAATATTTTGAGGTACAATGATGTTTCTTAAAAATGTGAAATCGGGTTTATTGATAAATTATTTCCAATTTCACCGATTCAATCCGGACAGACCAGAACATATTTTTATTATGAAGCTGTTTATAGTCCATATTTATATGCGAAAGTAGGGCGCATAATTCCAAGTACAACAAAAGTTATGATTTTTTGAATAATAAGCGTATTTTTCGAATTTTTCGATCCTTATATTTTTTCAGCGGAGCTAGATGCAACAACCAAACATAATCGGTTGTAGTACATAAATATACTTTTGTACCCAACATAAATATCGAGACTTCAAAACGAGTTTGAATTTTTGGTTCCAGGTGATGGTCACTTCTTACCTGGAAATTCTGATATATCAAAAGTTGAACATTTATGGCCAAAGGCTGGGAAATGCCATAGATAAGACCGCATGAATATAGGTCCATTATCTTGTCCTCTGGAATGGTTTTTGTAAAAAAAATATTTCTGAATAAATGACCATGAACCCGGGTTCATGGTCATTTATTCAGAAATAAAACCACCATGATACGGGTATCATGGTGTGAAAACCACCAAGATACGAGTATCATGGTGCAAAAAAATTTTGATCAAGGATCGGCATGGGGTATATTTTTTTGAAGTGTCCACCACATATGGTGATTCTATCATATATCGATATTTATGCTGAAAAGTGGGGTCGCCCAGAGCGATATTTTCCCGAACGCAGATGCCTCTAGATGTTTGAATGACCATAACTCGCTTCAAAGTCGATATTATGCTGGCAAACCCACCAAAATTAATAATTTTCAAAGGAGAATTTTGTAGTATCCCGGAAAAGGAGTTTCTAATAGGCGCTTAGTTTTCCCGATAATAGTAGCACCGGTCCGTAATCCGTAATGTAGTTTGTGCGTATAGCGTATTACGTTGTGCGACATCGGCGCATCGGCGTCAGGTTCGCGCACTTGTTTTATTGTAATGCTCGAGAGTCGACACAGTCTCTCTCGGCAACTCTCTCGTCTAATATTTGGTTGTGGCCCGTATTTATAATAAATCTTATTTGTTATTATACGGGACGCCAAGTTCTACAAACGTACCAGATTGGGTACACAACAAATTTTATGAGATGTTAAAATAATGGGGTTATTTTTTCGACTATTTTGGCGAGAAAATATTGCTCAGGGCGACACCACTTTTCAGCATCAATATCGACATATGATAGAATCACCATATGTGGTGGACACTTCAAAAAAATATACCCCATGCCGATCCTTGATCAAAATTTTTTCGCACCATGATACCCGTATCATGGTGGTTCATGGTCATTTATTCAGAAATAATTTTTTTTACAAAAACCATTCCAGAGGACACGATAATGGAGCTATATTTATGCGGTCTTATCTATGGCATTTCCCAGCCTTTGGCCATAAATGTTCAACTTTTGATAGATCAGTTATCGTCGGCCTAGAAGTTGCAGACATTTGTCCGGCGCCCCAAAAAACGCCCCCTTCAGAAAAGCTATTTCGGTTGTAGGCTCATGAAATTTTCAGAGAAGTTGCCCTACTACCCCAACATAATTATCGGCTACTTAGACAGTCATTTTTCCTTTGCGCCGGTGCAGGGCGGTCGAAAAAGTGCAAAAAAGTGCAAAATGGGGAAACGACAAAAAATTCGAGTCTAAGTTGTTTTGGATTATCCCTGAGGTGAAATAAATACAGTAAAAATTTCAAATGATTTGGACCCCTCATGGCAAAATCGCAATGTTTTGAAAAACCACGTGAGCTTCCCAGATTTATGGGGAAGCGACCACTTGAGGTACAGGGTCGTCCTACTCAGCAAACATCAGTCATGTGGCCTAGTATATACAAGAAAAATTTCAGATTTTTTCGAAAACTTAGAGCGAAGATATCGGAGAAAAAATAGTCCATTACTGACTTATTTCCGATAGTGTATTTGACTCCTTCTTCAAGAGGCAAGTTCGTTTATTACCCTAGGTTCGTTCATTCCTCACCCATAAGAAATTGCGGGGAGAAGAGTTGATGATATCCATTTCAACCAAAAATCCGCATCAAATTAAATCTCGCTACCCCTTTGCCATTATTTAATATATTCAGATGGGATCTACAGCAGAGACTTTCTACTACACATTATCTTCTCTTTGCTTATCTTCCATGTGACATATAGATGCATTCCCATGAAGTATCCCACAGTTCCTCTTCTCTCTTCACTTCTCATTCACTTTCTGTTCAGCTAAATGTGGTCACATTGACATCGGCACAGCTCCAACCGATACAGCTGTTACAAACACTATAGGGACAACGTCAACAGCTGAAAGTATAGGGTAAAGTCATCGATTGATGCTTCTGTTGTAGCGCTTCCTTCAGGTCTTTCTACGCCCTTTTGAACGGGGATATGATTCAGAAACAACTGGGTCCTATTCTGAATTTACAGCTGTGTGGAAATGAGTATATCTTCAAGGAATAAATGACCTATGGAGAACATTTGACCTCGCATCCAGTTACTGACAGAATTGATATTGTAATAGATTGCAAAAGAAGGAAATGCAATACCTCAACGATCAACTGCAAAGCGAAAAACAACGATGGACTTAGCATTAGCTGATTGAGTGATCACAATGATGTTGGCCTCAATAGGCTGAATTTGTGTCTGCGTCTCTATCCTTTCCATTCCTCCATGTAAGTATAAGTAGTAGCCAACATGACTGGGACAACATTGATCAACATATCTATGTATCTGACTCCAGGTAAATTCCTTTGTATAAGCTTATGGAAGATCTTGAGCTTACAGTGCCCTTTCCAATGTTTCAAACTCCTTACAACTACTACTACACCTCCTACAGCCCCTATCCACAGCCGGTCTCCATGACGGCATTTGGTTAGATTATAAATGATGGAAAACTATGCAATGTTCCAGAAAAATCGGTGGCAGATGAGTCATTCCTGAAGTTTATCAGGAGAATGAAGAAGAAAGTTGTGGCTTTTCTCCGTCGGAACGCTGGTGCTTATGATGACTTGCCATGTCTGATATTTTTCTGATCCTCGCATATTTCATTGTACCACCTGCTTTGTCGACGCAATCGGCAGTTCAAGTATCGGAGAATGAATACAATAAAACTGACAACTATTCTACACATGTGAAATAACACACAAGATTCGTCAGCGAACTAAAGGGTAATATCAGACACCTGATATATCTTGTAAATACAACGTTGTTATTGTATGCATAATATAATGAGTTGAAGACGGCACTATGAATAAATGGAAGCGAATTGAAGATAATCAAGTCAAAATCTCTTCTCCTCGTCCGGGAACACAAGAAATTCTGTGTAACGATCAACGAGAAAATACTACTTTGAAGGACAAGCGAAGACTTGTAATGAAGAGGGAGCTGAAGAGGGATTTCTGCTGAAATGGACTAACCTATGCCTCGAGTGGCCGCTTCCCCACGGCTCGGAGAATCTCATATAGGGTTTCAAAACATTGCCAAACTTTAGTGAGGGGTTCAAAAATTCTGAAATTTTTATTGAAGATAGTCCACCCAAGGCACACTTCAAAGCAACTTAGATTTGAATTTTAGGTCGTTTCCCCTTTGCAGGAAAAATCCGCAATTTGACCCATTTTTGCACTTTTCCGACTGCCCTGGGCAGGGGAAAAGGAAAAAATGACTGTCTAAGTAGCCGATGATTATACTGTGGTAGTCAGGCAACTTCCCTGAAAATTTCAGAAGCCTAGCTCTTCATCTGACAAAAATAGCATTTTCGGTAGGCCATTTGAGGGGCTCTTTGTAAAAAGCATACAACTTCTACGCCGACGATAGCTGATCTACCGTAAGTTGCCATCTTATGGCTAAATGGTCGGGGCACCCACAGCAAACAACGCATAAATATAACTCCAGTTACCATTCCTGTAGAATAGTTTTCCTGGTTTTTTGCAAAATAATTAAAGTACCATGATACGGGTATCATGGGTCATTTCACCATGACCCCCGGGTCATGGTTCGAAAAATTTTTTTGATGAGGGATCGAGATGCAAAATCGTTGTGTAACTACACGTACACAAGGCATTTCAAA
This sequence comes from Diplogasteroides magnus, assembly GCA_014805445.1. NCBI lineage: Eukaryota > Metazoa > Nematoda > Chromadorea > Rhabditida > Diplogasteroididae > Diplogasteroides > Diplogasteroides magnus. Next base: position 1,877 of record JACMIF010004098.1, on the reverse strand, counting down.
AATGGCCTTCCCACCTCGATCCCTTATAAAAACATTTTTTGACCATGAACCCCGGGTCATGGTCATTTTCGACCATGACCAGGGGTGGTCGATGGTGCGAAAATCCATGTTCAAGGATCGGCATGGGGTATACTTTTTTGAAGTGCTGACCTCACGTGGTGATTGCTCAACTACCAAGCATGGACAACTTTTTTTTTCATTTTTCGCACCATGAACCCCTGGTCATGGTCGAAAATGACCATGACCCGGGGTTCATGGTCAAAAAATGTTTTGATAAGGGATCGAGGTGGGAAGGCCATTTTTGAAATGCCTTGTGTACGTGTACCGTCAAGTCGGGAAAAACGCTCAAGATGAGTAACGTTGGTCAAGTTGCGGCACGTTAGGTCATGTTGGAAAATAACGCCCTCAGGGTGTAATATCAGTGTGTGTAATATCGATTTTCGGATTTGCCATGAAATTCTACGTAGGAAAACTGGAAAAAATATTTAAAACTATGTTTCCTCATTTAAAATTCATTTTATGAAGTGATTGTGAGGTCGTGTCTGTGCGTTTCGCTTGTTTTTGAGCTTCAAAAATTAATTTTTAAATGAAGAAACATAGTTTAAAATAATTTTTTCCGGTTTTCCTGCGTAGAATTTCATGGCGAATCCGAAAATCGATATTACACGCACTGATATTACACCCTGGGGGCGTTATTTTCCAACATGACCTAACGTGCCGCAACTTGACCAACGTTACTCATCTTGAGCGTTTTTTCCCGACTTGACGGTATCGTGGCGTTTTAAAATTATCATTCACGTTACTATGAATCATTATGCATGTAAGCTGAACTGATATTCTGAAAATGAACCTTCAATGCAAATTTTCGTCCTACGCACCATCTAATTTCTCGTCTATCTTTTCATTGACCGTTAGATTATTTGGAATATATTTCAAGCGTATTTCCAGATATGTTTCACATAAACAATAACGTGGGTAAGAATCCGATTAGTTGCTCTGCGTAAGCAGAGCCGGTCCAAAATTTTTGGTTCAAGCCATTTCGCGAAAAGGGCTGGATCGAATGTCTACCTGAAACTTGTGTAATAAAACCAACGTTGCAGTGACCTCTTAACTGTTTAGCCCCCTCAGCATCGCAAACAGTACTGCTCATTCCAACGTCCCAGTAGCAGTACCGCTCACGTTGTATTCGAGATCCGTTAAGTTTCAAGATTGCTATAAACTTTGCTATTCAAGAAATCACAAACGATATCTTTGAAATAATGTCGGTGAAACATATCCGGTTTTACATTCACGAACAGACTACTTCCTTTGTGCATTCGATGCACCAATTCCCGCACCGTGATCACGTCTATTTCACAGCCCAGGTAATTAAGCGGGCGACGAGACAGCCAATGACATCATTCTCATTATTATAACGGAACACTTATCAATTTCACCATTGCGGCGAAAAGTCCATTGTGCTCCTGTAACCTACTTGAACTGAATATGTTTCATGCACAATACAAATAAGACAATGAGCCACATTTCTGTTGGAATGCGCTTCAACTGCGTATCCCAACACCACATTAAAACGAACGCTTATCATTCATTAGAACAGTCACAGATCTCAGTAAAAAATGCAAAAATCATCTGCCATGTCAAAATTTGCAAAAAGTTGCTTACAACACCCAGGATTCCCAGGCCGTCTCCGATCCAAGTAATACTAAATCGGGGAAAGTAGATCTTTCATTGGATAATAAAATTCGGGGAGAGATCTGGTTCGGAGGAAGAGAAAGTTCAATAAAAGTATACAAATCGATGGAAACCCTTAAATACAATAAAAGTATACAAATCGATAGAAAACCTTAAATGCAATAAAAGTATGGAAATCAACAATA
>JACMIF010004097.1:1741-12997 GCA_014805445.1 Diplogasteroides magnus | reverse complement strand
GGCTCTCTCAGGTAAATGATCGCACGATTTACCTGTCAAGAATACGGTTGGATTCGAAGCTTATATCATAAACAAAAGTATTACCTCTGACATATGAATCGCCCTCTCTCCAAACATGACAAAATCCGATACATGCTTCGGGTAGTGTCGTTCCTCGAATAGATCATGACAATCCCAGTCCTCCTCATCTTCGTCTGGTACCACAACAACCTCCGATTCTGATTCGATCTCAAGAGAGTCTGTAGCAGCATCGCTCAGAATACGGGTGATATGGCCGATAAGCTTTTGCTCTTCTCTCGTAGCAACACTGTCGTCCTCTCCGAAACGGGCAACAAGTGCAGAGATAACAACAGACGGCCTAACCATAAGGCCAGCGAAAAGAGCGTAATAAACAAGAAAATCTCGCCATCAAAACGTGTGTGACCTCTATTCCTCATCCCAGTCCAACACTGCTTTCCTCTGGCACCTCCTATCGGCCATGCCTTGCACCATCTTGTATCTCGTTCTCATTCATTCACTGTTCTCGCTGTGCAAAGAATCTGTGCTGGAATCTTTCATCTTTGTGACTGACTTTGAAATCTAAACTAATGGTCAAATAAGTATTAAACATTTGTTAGATCACCTTTTTTATATTTGAGAAGGGAGAAATTTGTAAAAGAAAAGAAATTTGCAAGAATTTTATTTTTTTGTGAATAAAAAAATGATCGTGTTTTTTGTTCTGTTTTGTCACATTTCTGTTCAATTAAAGCGATCGTGGGGTGTAGGGTGACCGACGCACTACGCAAAGCTACAGGGTTGGCTGACACACTACGTTGACCAAAAACGTTAAGGAGGGTTGGTTTTTAAACGATAAGCTCAAAATGCGACTTGTTATGACAATGAACGCTTGATCAAATCAATTTGGGGTTACCGACGAGCAGTTACAGTACAATATTTCGAAGGTTCTCCGAGCGTTTAAGCTCCAAACGCATCTGGGTGCTTCACAAAGCGCTCGATCAGGTTGAAAATTTATATCGAATAAAAAATTTTTACAGTGCCCGTTCACAATAAAAAAAATTCAAAGTAATTCCCAATTTTTTGATGCCCTGAGGCAACGAAATTTTTTCATGTAAAACCGATCTCAGATTCGTGATCTACGAGGTCGATTTACCCTAAAACCAAATTTTCAGCCCATTCGGAGACAAAAAGTTTTTTTCTGATTTTCACCATGACCATGTTCATGGTGAAAATATGAGAAATTTTTTTTTTGTCTCTTCGGCCAAAATTGAAACATGTTTTAGACATCTCTTCCCAAGGCCTATTATCTGTGAAAATTTCATCTCGAAAGCTCATGGTCTGTGCGTGCCTTTCCCTGTTAAGCTAAGCATACGTGTTGGTCAAGGCTAACCTACAACTATACAGTATATAGTTACTGCCTAGCTTTCACTGAGATTTTTCTGTGTCGGAATAAAAAATTCCACAAAGACTTTCTTTACAACCTAATATATCATGTTTGGAGACCTGTTTCACGTAAGAAAGACAATGTCAGTTCTTGAAATCGGAGCTGAAATTTGGGGGGGGGACCATATTGAGTGAAAAAATGCCCTCGGATTTGTGGACCAGTGACATTACTTCTATTTCAGCTGCATCATCCCACAGATTTCTCTATAACATTTTCACTCAACATGACCCCAATTTTTGAGCACCAATTTCGGATCTGACTTCAAGGGAAAAACACTTGTGTTGGAAGTTTTTCTAAAACTGCCTTTCAGACGTGATGTAGGTCTCCAAAATATTCTGGTGCTCAAAGAATAATGATGTGCACATCATTTGTAGAGAAATGTTTTCTAAAGAATCCGAAGGGGTCGGACGCTTCGAAAAACTGCAGAAATCATAAATCGTAAAAAATAAGACAAATATAATTTCTAGAATCCGCCTTTTTCAGGTGGACGGTACGGTGGATACGGTGGCTACGGCGGCCGCGGTGGATACGGTGGATATGGAGGCGGTTATCCAAGTACGTGATTAATGACATAATGAAGCAGACTCATGCATGTTTTGCTTACCTATTCTCGTTACTACAGGATACGGTGGCTCCTACCCTCAACAACAACAACAATATCCCCAGCAACAGTACTACCCTCAACCTGGAGGTGGTGGCGGATCTCAATCACAGGTAATATCGATACCACATACGTATTATATCTACATTTCGCTGCTACTAATAACCAACCAGCATTATGTGTTGCGTTTCATGTCTGTTTTTTAAACTGACAATTAGGGTGGGGTGTTTGATTCCAATAGCAAAACGACACTCATTCCTTCTCTGCGTCCTCCCTTGCCCGGTCGTCTCTTTTGGCCAGAGACGACCGCTAGGAATGAAGTGAGACGGCTGAGAATCGAAAGCATCGAATGGAATCGAAATTTTGCATTACATCTTCGATTCCAATCGATGCATTCGATTCCCAGCCGTCTCACTTCATTCCTAGCGGTCGTCTCGGCGCAGAAGAGACGGCCGGGCAAGGGAGGACGCAGAGAAGGAATGAGTGTCGTTTTGCTATTGGAATCGAACACCCCCACCCAGCTGACAATGAAAGAATGCAATTTGTTTTGCAGGCGCAAGCGGCCGCAACGGCTGCTTCGCGCGGCGGAGGGGGTGCCGGATCTCAGTCACAGGTACTATGAATACAGCATATCACCATATAGCTGTTACGAGTAGCCACCGGAATCTCGCGTTGCCTTTCATGACTATTAGCGTTTTCCTGATAATGTGAGAATGTAATATATTTTGCAGGCGCAAGCGGCCGCATCCGCTGCTTCGCGCGGCGGAGGGGGTGGCGAATCTCAGTCACAGGTAATTTCGATAACACATATCTACAGTATAGTCCAAAGTCTCGTAACACTTCGTTTTTGGCCATAACTTTGTTCAAAATGGTCGAATCTCCATGAATTTTTTGGGAGTTCCCGACGGCTGCTATTACAACATCTGTGAATGACGTGGACACATGGAGGCCGAAACGACACGGGGGGATCGGCCCCCATGTATCTCGGCCCCCGTGTATCTCCAGATCACGCCATTTCAGAATTTGTAGGAACATTCGTAGGGAATTACCAAAGAAATTTCAGAAAGATTCGACCATTTTGAACAAAGTTATGACCAAAAACAAAGTGTCAGTAGACTTTTGGCCTATACTGTACATTTCGCTGCTACTGGTACCCAACTATAATTGCGAAGTGCGTTACATTTCACATTTGTTTGTTTTTTACTGAACGAAAATAGCTAAATTTACAGGCTCAAGCGTCGGCATCCTCTTCTACCAACAATTGGAACAAGCGGTAGTGCGCCAGAACGAGTGTAGAATTGAATTTCTGTATCGGCAATAAAATGAACTTCGCTTTTGTCTAGTCTCTGCGGGAAGGTTTTCTGCCGAATCCAAATGTAGCTCTACGGAAGATATAAAATGCGGAATATTTTATATATGATTTTCTAACCTTAGTGTACAATATGTGTCTTTCACTCATGATCTTTCAGAATAACTATTATATGTAGAAATTGAAAATATAAGTATCGATTGATCCAGTATAATGCCCATGGCCAGTACATGGTACTGGTCTGATGCATCAAATAAGCCACTATTTAATTGATATCGATACCTCTTTACAAGGCAGAATACGTATATTCGAGTTTTGGCATATGCAAATATGCGTATTTTCGGGTCTGTCATATGAAAACAACCCCAAATCAGGTTGTTTTTTTGGCCAGAAATATGAAATATTATCCAATTAATTCTACATAATGTACTCAGCGTCAACCCAAAAGACGTGATCCGGAAAAGCTAAAATCAAGAATACTCACTATTTCTCGATGTGGAAACAGTTCGGTCTCATGGTCCGTCTACATAGAGACTACATCCTGCCTGCATACTTTCTTCAAAAATACATTGGGGCCGTCATAAGTCATTTAGGGGGTAGGAGGGGAAGGAATTGTTGGAATAGTTGGTGATTGTGGAGGACTTTCAAAGGTCGAAGGAGTGCGCTTACGACATCCCACACTTTTATAGAAGAAGGAGTATTTTCTGAGAAAGTCCCCTGATCACCCCCAATTGATGGAGTCGAACGGATATATTTGATAGTTGGACGGACGACGGATGTGGTCCTCTTGTTCTTTCTCCTGATGCAGACCCTCCAGGTGCTCCTACTCTTCTTGGAGTATCAGGAAATGAATTCGATGTTTTCTCAAAAATTCCCTTGTCCGTTTCCTCCTCCTTCATTAAACTTTGTGTTTTCTCATCCTTTGTGCATTTCAGGTTGCCGAATTTGTTGTACCACCACGTCCAAAGTTGTTATTCCACATACGATCGTCGTGATTGCAATTTGGTCCTCGATCCATTACGCCCCCCATCGATTTCCTCGTATTCTATCGTCATAATTATCATAGTCATTATGATGTTGATGGTGACTTCTTCCTCCCCTTGGTCCTTGTCCGCTTGGTCCAAATGACCCCTCAAAATGGTGATGCCTCTATTCATCTCGTTACCCGCATTGGTTGTCTCCCAATCCATAAATTCGACGAATGATATGAGATAGTGCAGGAAAGAATCCATCGTCATAGTCCATTGGCCGTTGGGCGATCACACTGAAGAAGATCATATGTGAGAACGAGTGTGTTATCTCGGGCGGCAAAGGCTTTGGAGGCAACGGGGTTCGAACCCGCGACCTTCCGCTCATGAGAGGAATGCTCTAACCACTAAGCTATAGCTATACCCCCGGATGGTGGAAGTCCCTCACTCGGTCTCTGGTATCAACGGGGCAGGTCATGCCATCCTCTACAAGTTGTAAATGACGACAATAAAAGAACCATAACATAGTTTGGCCATTGTAAAAACTGTCGAGTGACGGTTCGTGAACAGATTAATATAGTTGTACAAAAACGACAAACAATGAACTGGTTAAAGAGAGGACGCATTTATTCCAATGACTCAATTAGCCCTACTACAATATATTAGCTAAGGACGATGTTTTGTTCGTAACACTGTTCTCTTTTTGCCATTTCCACAACTTATGCTATTTATCACACTGCTCGCAATCTTGCCATAGTCTGCGCTAATTGCCGAAGCTGCTGCTGCAGCTCCTTCAACGATTTCTTCGTCCGTTGGCAAGTATATTTCGTTGTCCTGTAGGGGATCCAGCAGTTGTGGATCGCTATACATTTCCTGGTCGTCTATCTGAAGCAGCAACCACTTAACACGTGATCCGAGAAGGTTTCACCGAGACCAAACGGAAGCATCCCTGGAGTTAAGGAAGCTGAAGCTTTGAATCCACCGGGAAGAATGGGAGCAAATTCTTTGCGAGAGTACGTGTTGATTCTGTTTCCGGCTGGAGTCTTCTGGGCCAGCGTTTTCGTAATAAGCTGGATAAGATGTTAAAGAAGACTATTACAGAGGTCCACTTACTTCACTTTTATTGGGAAGCTTGGTTCTTTTCTCGGATTCTTGTCCAGGTTGACTGTAGGGCAATTGAGGTTGCTGAGGTGGTCGAATTGGCAAACGGGGCCCCGGGTTGAATGGCCGAGTTGGCCTTTGGGGCTGTTGCGGTGGACGAGTTGGTGTTCCACTGCTCCAAGAAGAAAAGAGCGCTTTACCTCCTCCCGGCGGATACTGCAACCATATCACTTCGTGCGTTGGATGCTTTACTAATAGGGTTGTCTACACGAGCGCGTAAACGAGCGCACGTTTAGTTGACCGGCTTAAGCGAGCGCTCGCTTAAGAATGATGAGAAAGACAAGAGGAAATGAATAGACAGTTACTATAACCGACCCCCTTTAAAAACGAGCGCTCGTTTAAGAATAACTGTTAGGCGAGCGCTCGGCGCTCGTTCAGGCAACCCTATTTTCTAACCGTGTATCTCATTGTGTGATATCCTCCAGGAGAACCTCCTACAGTGGTCATCACGGATCCTCCTCCATTTCGGGACGACGTAGAAGAGGAAGATGCAAAGCTACTTCTGAGATCAACTCCAATGTTCACCATACACAAACGTTCGCTTACCTTCCTCCAGGACTGTAGAAACCGTTGGATGTTGTAATACCTCTGCCGAATTGGGGCATTCGAGCGAAGGGCATAAACATGGTACGCTGATTGAAGAGATTGCAGTCGAATCCAGGCATGGGCATACACATCGGACGCCTATTCACAAGAAAATATAGATACATAAGAGTGGTCATTACCATTGGGCAGAAGTCAGTGAGAGAAGAAAACCACCGACCACTATTCTCCACATCTCGAAACAATTCCAAACGTTTCAAATCTCATGTATTGAAGGCTGCGGCCTTGAGCGACCGCTCACGTGAAACTGAAAGTGAAGAGTGCCCTCTACCCTCCGTCTCACTGCAAAAATACACCATCTCTCTTCAGGACGAGTTTTCCGAATTTGGCTGACTCGGTGGAAAGAAACTCTTAACTCGAACACAATCGGTCGATATGAACAATAATGATGGCAAAAATCATCCACGTGTAGTTGTCGGCTGTACATTCTTTTGTATGATTAGCCTGTATGTCTCACGAGTGACGCATCCCTGAGAAGGAAGAATGAATGAGTAGAGCGTGGGGGGCGGGACTATAGGTATTATAAATCGGTAAATTCGTCGTCATTCTTACCCGCTCTTTAGTGCGCTCGCTCGTTGCACCTCAAACTTGGGTAATTAAACCCTTTATCCAACAATCACGGTAACAGCGATAACATGATCAATAGATAAAGAAGAAAGGAAAAGAAGGGAAATGATCCAATGAAGGGAGAAGGAGGATGGAAGGGAAGAAGGGGGAATTGAATGGAAAGAGAATGGAAGGTGTCAACTGAATGCAATATATAGAGAATGGAAAGGGCGAGGAGGAATGACTCATATGCATTGAAGGAAGGAAGAAAGGGAAGAAATAGTGTAGGTTAAAGAATACGGCTACAGGCCGCTACACTCCCGGCCGAAAAGGAAGCTAATGAATGGGGATGAGTGTAGTGGTCTTGGATTGACTGTTGTATGCGGTGAATGAAAAATGTGAATAATGAATGAGGCGCCCTCCCGGGGAAACGAAATGTGTCTACGATGTATGTAAATGTCAGGGATGGATGAATGAATGACTATGACAAAGGTTGGTATTAGAGAGAAGATGGAGGCGAGGGCTATGAGGACAACAAATTACAGTGCATGATGAAACAATAACAATAAAAATAATTATGATGTATCGACGAACGAAGATGAATATATTGAACATCGTATTGCTTGCATTGAAGAATAATATATTGAAAATAGCGTTGCTTGCATTGAATAATAGTATATTGAATATCGTATTGTATTGATTGCATTGAAAAGTATTGACATTGGGTGAATATTAATTTGCAGTTGCATTAGGCATTGGTGTTGCGTAGAGGGTTGAACTGATTGTTATGGACTTGCATTGGATACTTGTATTGATGGCCGGTGGCATTGATTATTCAGTTGCAGTTGCATGGTTGGATTGAGGGATTTTGTTGATCGGTGCATGTGGAATGTCCTCTTTGTTCTGGGGTTCGACGAGGACGACGGAAGCGATGCAGCTTTCTCAGGATAGAGTAACACTTCTTGTGAGAATGTTAGAACTGTCGACGAATTGTCCGTGTCTGTTGCTGGTGAAGAAGTTGTCGATTTCTTTGGTTTTTCATGCATGGACGGTGGAATTCGAATGGTGTTGTTCCGTTTCTTTCTTCGACGACGTTTGCTCTTCTTGGACTTAGCCGGTGCAGTAGAAGGAGAAGATAGGGAAGGACGTAAGGTATTGGATGAAGACGCGGACTGATTGATGGAAGTGTGAATGTTGTGAAGATGCGGTGTGATTTGTGTCTTCAGGTCTTGAGTGAGAGTTGTTGTGAGAGTATCCAATCCTTCGGTGAAGTTCTTCATTGACATGGGATGATGACAGTCGTGAGGAAGAAGATCCGGTGTCGGTGCTGTAGTTTCCAGGGAAGCAGTGCTGTTGATGGGAAGATTTGTTGTGATGAAATCTAATGACATTTTCATGAGTGAAGTGAGCAGTTGAATCATGTGCTGATCTGATTCCGAATGAGAAGATGGAGAAAGAGGATGAGATAGAGGTGTTGGAGGATCCTTGATGGTGATCCGATCTTGATTCTTCAGATTCTCTTTGTGTCTTCCGGCGATTATTGGTCCAATTGCTGTATGTAGCCGATGAAGTCCATTGGGCATTTGATGGATGGAGAAGTTGTTCGAACCGAGGATATCGAAAATAATGTCACAGCCTAGGAGGATTCCTGGCTGTGATTGCACTTGCACGATATGATCATTCTCCTCTTTGAGCGAATCAATGGCGCTGCAGATTTGGGATGAGCTTCTCACTTTCACAGCTTTGTTGTCTTCGTTGTGTAGACGTAGAGAGATCAAGTGAGATGACATTTCTTGATTTGTTGGGGATGTTGATCCGAATGAGTTGATCAGAAGATTGTCCGTGCGCAAGATTGGCAGTCGTAGGGCATCTGCGATTACCGTAGTAATGAATGAAGTTGTGCTTCCGCAATCCAGAATTGCCGTAGTAGTAGTTTGTATCTCTGGATGCTCTGGATTACACAGGGTGACGTTTGTGCAGAGAAGATGACCTGGAAGATTGTCCTTGATGCTCTCATGCTCCTTGGGCGATGTCTCCTCTTCAATGTGGGTGTCAGCATAAAGAGCAGTAGGGTTGAGAATTGGATCAGAAGTGAATGGAGAATCGAATGCAACGTGAACGTTGGATCTTCGAGATGGATGCTGGGGAGCTGGAACGGAATTGTATTGAGTGGCAGGGGGATGATGAGAGAACCGCTGTTGAGTCGGAGGCGGTCGGAGGATGGAAGAATTCCCTGATCGTTGCATAGGGATGTGTGATGACGGTTATTGCAGTTTCGGCAGCTCATTGGATTCCGACATTCTGAAGTGGTGTGTCCTCCTTTGAGGCAGTTATTGCACAGGCCAAGTTGGTTAGCAGCCGACTCTCGCTCTGTTGGAGTGGTGTATTCCGGGCAGTCAGTTTCACGATGTGGATATTGTTGATCTTTGCAGAGTCTGCAGATCTTGTCGAATGAAGTAGATCCATCGTTGGGATGTGAAGTTGAGTGACGATTACTGAAGTTGTCCTGCATTACTTCTTTGGGATTGCAGTGAACGTCGTATTGGTCCAGTAGATCGTGGATCATCTGGCCTTCCATGTAGTCGTTGCAGATGTTGAAGATGTCAGAAAGTGCAAGTGATCGTCCGTTTTTAATATAATCCAGTGCTTTGTATCGAATGGGAGGTAGTTTGATAAGAATCTGACTGACGAGAAAATCAGGTGTATCCATATCTCCGTTAGGGCACAGTTGTCTTACGAGTGCTTGTACGGAAGTGAACGTTTCGAAGAAATCTGATCCGTCCTTATTGCATGGCCTGACGTTGTTCAGTCGAGAGAGCAGAGTCTGATGAACGAGATGGGGTTTGTGGTACGCCCTTCGAAGGATTGACATTGCTACTTCGTAGTTTCGATCGATTGCTGGGAGGCCACTGATCAGTCGCTCCGATTCCTTGCAGAGGCTCTGCTTCAAAAGGGATAACTTGCCGCTGCCTGGCAGAGGCATTCCACCTATGATTGCGTTGAAAGAGTCATCGAATTCAGCCCAATGTATTAAGTCTCCATCGAAATGAGGCAGGTCGAGCTTGTTCAACATAGCGCTCTGGATGATTGCTGTTGGTCCGAATTCATTACAGAAGGACTGTCTGGGAGGAAAGTGTGTGTTATGTGTGTGGACTGGCGTCTGTGGTGGAAAGTTGAAGTAACCATCTCCATTGATTGAATGAAGTGAAAAATTGTTGTGAGTCATTGATTTTAGAGTAATCTGCGGTGGTGGAGGAGAAACTGATGGAGGTGTGTGATTGAGTGGAGGAGGAAGTACGAGTGGAACGGAAGGAGATGTTGGCGGAAGAATTCGAGTCTGTGACGGAGTGGAGGAATGACTGACTTGAGCTTCTACTTTCTGTTGTGATTGACTCGACTTGAGTGACAAACGAGGTTGAGGAGTAGGCGGCATCTGGCCCTTGTGCTCCTCAGATGAGTGGGGATTGTGTTGCTTTGGATGTGTATGAGTGGGCATGCTTCGTGTGGACTCGTTGTCAATAGAAGGAACAGAAAGGTTGAATGATTTCGCCTTTGTTTGTAGTTGAGTGAGCATTGTGTCAGCTTGTTGAAGTCGTTCCATTCCTTTTTGCAGTGTTCTTCTGTAATCTTCCTGTGTGCCTTGAAGAAATCGATCTCGTTCCGACTTTTCAGATGGATTTTCTTTAATGAGTTGTTCCCATTCTATGTGAGTGTTGTAGAGAGAACTGTATGCGTCGAATGATTCGTTGCGCGCCTTGGTGATCTCTTGGAGCGACCATGTGTAGTCAGCGGAAGATAGAAGAGAATTGGTGGATGCGTCATCAAAGGATTCTTGCAGCTGACGTGTTCTCCTTTCCAGGGGCTATTCGTTCGCGCCCGATTCGAATGGGAAGAGAAGAGCCAGTGTGACTCATGACTGGCAGGCAAAGAACGCAAGAATGAGAGAGAGCGGCAAAGGAGAGACAAGACACCAATCAGGAAGCTCACTTCTGTTGCTTCCTTCCTTGTCTCCTTGTCTGATGTTGGTTCGTCATCTGAGGGCGATTGCTGTTGAGTGCCGATGGGTAGTTGTGCAGATCGCGAACGGGACTCACAGAGGTAAAGGACCCGCCGTATACGAAGTGAAAGGTCAGGGGAGGTTGCCCGACTACAACTGAGACCAATATCTCAACTCAATTGTCGCTCTACGATCCTAGAGGTGGATCGGAACCAATCACTCGCTTACGTTACCTCTCGCCTCCGTAAGTACTATGTACCGTCGGAGTTGGTGGGAGCGAGAGATACAAGGGTTTCACCTCTATGCCAGCCGAAGTCGCCTCAGAACACCGTCATGGTCGCCATTTAGTGCGCTCGCTCGTTGCACCTCAAACTTGGGTAATTAAACCCGTTATCCAACAATCACGGTAACAGCGATAACATGATCAATAGATAAAGAAGAAAGGAAAAGAAGGGAAATGATCCAATGAAGGGAGAAGGAGGATGGAAGGGAAGAAGGGGGAATTGAATGGAAAGAGAATGGAAGGTGTCAACTGAATGCAATATAAAGAGAATGGAAAGGGCGAGGAGGAATGACTCATATGCATTGAAGGAAGGAAGAAAGGGAAGAAATAGTGTAGGTTAAAGAATG
>JACMIF010004096.1:0-12998 GCA_014805445.1 Diplogasteroides magnus | reverse complement strand
GAGAGTATGGGAATGGAGAGAAGTGATCCCGTAAAGTGCATGCAAAACAATCTCCCATTGTGGCTCCTTTAAACCCTCCAAACCGTTTCTCTCCCTCTTCTTCCCTGTGTTCGTTTCCCTACTGTGACCTCTGGCAAAGATCGCGCTAATCGCGCCTAATCACTATAGCAAACACTGACACTTTTACGTTAACGTCTCTGTGTATACTCGCCCTTCGACGTCCGGAATCCCTTGGCATACAATCCGTATACAAACAATTAAGAGCTGCGACTACACTTGTGCACGCCTCGTTCTTGTCAATAACCAAGCATTGAAGGCACTCTTTTTTCCAGAATTTCAAGCTATGGTTGCAGTTCGACTACTTCTGGGTAATGCTTCAAAGAAACTCTGTACTTTTTAATACATTTTCTTTGAAACATTACCCATAACGTAGTCAAAATGGGAACCATGTTTCACAGCTTTCTAATTTGTCTTATCTTATCAGACTGTGTAATTGCACATCACTGCCTGCGTGATGACCTCATAGTGCAAGAGTCGCGACAATAGTTCACATCCATTATCAAAATTCATGAAATTCCTTAATTGAAGCCTACCTACAGCGAGGCAATTCAACTCTCCATAAATCAGACAGAGACCCAAAGCTTCGGCAAATCTTGCACATTTGGTTTTTGTGTTATTCGTGTTTAATTCTCGGTTCTCGAATGGTAGGTTAGCCTTACAATTACCCATGTACGCCATGGTGAAATATGCGCTACGTCCATCAGTTTGTTATTCCGATTTCAACATCCGTTTAGTCTATTTCTGAGTTCTTATTCATCATAATTATTCGTACTGCGCAAACTGATCTTTCTTTCGTGGCAAAGTTACTCGAGAAGAGGTATCTTATCTACTTTTCCCAGCTTAGGCTCACTCGAAATTCTTGAATAACTTCTCACACAGTTTGCGCTCTTCCTCGGAAAAGGAAAATCACACAGTTTCTCGGTTGCCTTTTCGATTCGATGTTCCATTTTCTATTATCACCCGCATTGTGATAGCATTGTACCCATATGTTTTGCTTGTTCCTTCGCACCAATCACCTGTTAATAATTTTCTGACATTATCGATTATATTTGAGAACTGCTATGCTGATTTCCGTTCACAATTAGACCACTGTCGCTCTTTTTCAACAGTTCCGCTTTCGCGCAACGGTGCTCGCGTGCCAGCGCTTGCCTTCCTCATTGAATGATTTTCTTTCTTTCGCTTGCCTTGACCCTCAACTTTACTCTATCTGTTGCACTCTTCCTTCTTTCTTACCATCATCTTTAGAGATGCCAATCTATGAAAGAATTCATTCTCCGAGTGGTGGAACTACTGTGTGTTTCCTACAACAATCAACTCTGTCTATTCTCTTATGGATATATCACAGACTTTCAAAATTTAATCGAAAAGCTTCTTTATATAATATGTTGTAGTATAAAAGATCTGCTGCCTGTTTTTGCCAGTCTTATTGCGTGCTCCAAACTGCCATCCTGTTATTTCCGATGCTTTCTTTCTCATTTCGACTTCAATGGCTGCGACACAATTAAAGAATACGACTTTCCTTATTACCGCGATATGCGTTCCCTCTCTTCCTCATATGCGTGTTATTTCCAGCTCCAGGCGAATATTCGCATGATATATTTCTATGACAACATGAAAATTTGCGCCGCAATGGTGAAATGTACTCTTGAGTCCTGGAATGATGGTGCACCTGTACAAATTATCGTGTTATATTTCTCTTTAAGATCCAATTCATCCTACCAATATTTAGCACAATTTCAATAAAATATATGCGAAACGTGTTGCTTATCGCAAAAATGCCCGAGAAAGGCATGATAAATCACGCCGAAAGAATGAGTTTCACGTCGTTCATTTTAGTGGCGAATATACGTAACTGCAATTCCTTGGTCTGATGGTAGAAAATAATGTAGAAATTATACCCGAAATTATAATAGGAAAAAAGGTAGAAGTTCGTAGTGTAACGTTTGCTTGCGAACAAATTTCATTTAGACCGGAAATGTTGAAGGCGATTGATAAGCACTGTTTTTCGACAACAACCGAGAGCCATGACCATTTGCGCCATATCGATGAAATGGGTAGACAAGCCGCCAAACCAAAAGGCCATCATGATATTTCCGATGCTTTAGTTCTCATTTGACTTCATTGGTGGCGACACAATTAAAGAAAGCGACTTTAATTTATGCCGCGATATGCTGATGCTTTTCTTCCTGCATATGCATGATATTTATGTCCAGGAGAATATTCGCATGATTACATCACCATGAAAATTTGCGCCGTAACAGTGAAATGGACTCTTGCGCCGTGGAATGATGGCGCACCTGTACAGTTTATCCGGTTATATGTATTTCTTTTTACGGGGGAATCTTCTTGCCATCATGTTAAATATGCAGTTTTGACAAAATATACGCAAAAGGTGTTGCTCATTGCAAAAAATACCCGGAAATTTTTTTCACTAAAAAGCGTCGACTGAATGAGTTTCATGTCGTTTATTTAAGCCGAGATTTAACGAAAGTCCAATTCTGCATCACTAGGTAGTGAAAAAAAATTTTACGCTAACCGAGGAAACAAAGGAGACGTTCGTAAGAGAACATTTGAGTGAGATAGGGTGTCGCATTCAGTGACTTTAGTGTAATTGTCATTTGTCTAATCTCCGCCGAGCGGTTGTCTTTCGGCATGCGAGAGACAACCGCTCTGCGAAGATTAGACGACTGACAATTGCACTAAAGTCACTGAATGCGACAACCTAGAATGAGAACTTCCCAATGCTTGTTACCTACAGGTACTGTTGAACGCGATTATTATGCATCGTATCTGAACTGTCATTCTTAGTACGCGTCTCACACCTGAATGCCACCCTGGTCTCTCATTATTACGGGATATTTCGTCGTTACTGAATATGTTTCGCCTGTGAGATAAATAGACGAGAACAACAGTTCAGTTCATATGCGTAATAACACGAATAACGTTTTCTTAAAAATATCTGACAACCATGATCATTTGCGCCATATCGATGAAATGGAGAGATGCGCCATCAAACCACGACACATGTGTCGATTTCACCATTATTGTGTAAATTGGCGACGCGGAGAAGAATGATGACAAATTTACCGATTTAGAAGAACCCCTAATGTTCACTGTAGATTTGCTCATCTTTGCCGGATACCGGTCATTAGTTCCGCTCACTTGACCCTCACTATCTTCATCTAGAGGGAACACAATCTGATTCTCATGCCTGTTTCTTCTTGGAATTCATCTGGCTACTCTCACCGCGCTCACTTTCATCCACCATGTGCTATTACTATCCAAATTTGTATAATGATGAATCCGTTTCATAAACGGTTGCATAGAATCTCTTTTTCTACAAGTAATCATTGTGAAACATATTCTAAATCACGTCTGAAGATAAGTAAAACGATGAAAATTCATACAATAATGAGATAGCACAGTCGGTCAAAAATATAACCTGCTAGGTAAAATAGTACGGTTAGATGCGTAATATAGCTCCCATAGCACGTTCATTAGCAGACCATCTCCTTATACGATCTTGCACTACTTGCACTACTTGTTCCCGTAATGTACAAGAAATGTACAATTCGTTGCCTCGTGGGGGTACGCTCATTCCTTCCTTTCATAAACTAGTCGATCTCTTATACTTCCCCCATCATTCTCCATTAGCTACTATCGACCATTTACATCTTTCCCTTCACTATGCTTCTTTCTTCTTCGCCGTTTTTATTACCGCTCATTATGACCCCCCCTTTCTTTAGCAGTTACCACTCACTTATGGCTATAGACAAACATCGTAAAGTTACGTGGGACATTAGCGCCGTAACGGTGAACAAGCTTGATGATGTCCCTGTTATAGCGCTAAAGTCCGTGGACACCGCCCAAAACCACTCGCTCTCCCTAATCTTAGCTGGTTTTTATCTCCCCAGCGCCTTTGGAGGGGATGAAGCGCGGGATGAGAAGGGAGACTTTCCTGGATTCCCTTTCTCATCTCTCTCACTTTCATCCCGGCACTTCGCTTTGGCACATCGTAAAGCAAGCGCGCGCGTGTGACAAAATGTCGCGAAAACCGCTCGAACCGCCGGCCGGGGTATATTGCGGCAATTTTCTCTCGTATCTATTGTCTTGCGCATACCGCTTTTGTCTGTGCGGCTGAATGTTTTGCACTTCTTGGCAGTTCTCTGCCAAGTGAATATTGAATGTCTGCGCCTCTATTATGGCACAAATGTTCGGCAGATAACCTTGTCGTCAGATGGATGAAAAGGCGAGCGCCATGGATAATTTGCGCCATCTTGGTGAAATGAGCACTAACGGCATCATAATGACGATAATGATGCCGCATCACCCGAATATTGCTTCGTGACAAACATGCTTTGGTGCGCGAAACTCGACCTTTGCACTGAACTTTTACGCCATAATGGAGAAAGCACATCGTGTTTCACCGGTGCACCACGCGCGCATTAACACAAATAATGTATCTCTGTGCTGCCTAAAGTCCATTTTCGCCATTTTGACGCACGATTGAACAATTGTCTTTCACCTCCTTTGTTTTTGACTGTGCTGCTTCATGTTTTGATTCTTTTCTTCTCTACTCAGACAAAGCGAACTCTCCTCTTCAAATAGTCTCAATTGCTATTCATGTTTCCCTTTCATCTTTTGATTTGGAACGGCTGCGCGAAAAACCTGGGAAGCAGAGGATGAGTGCGATCATATACACACATTCACACTCTTCCCTTGAGGGCCCACTTGTGGTCCTATCCCCATACAGACATAAGAGGAGGGGGAGGGATGGAAGAGGGTCAAAACCACCTATTCCCCTCATCTCATCTCTCTTTCATAGTTGTCGCAATGCGAGTGAACTCTCATGAAAGGCCACCCAAAAAGGTTCGCGCGCGACGAGGGAAAGTTAATGATGGACAGTTCGCGACCGGGAATGAAAATTGCCGAATTTACGCCATTTTGATCTTGCGCGTCGATGTTGAGCTTATCAACCATATTTATGAACATAGTTATCACATTATATAAATGAACAGACGCGCCATCGTTGGCGTCTTTCTCTTGGCGCAGATGTAAATTTCACCGCTATGGCGCAAATGTTCATAGCCCACCGCTTTTGCCACCCTGGCGGCCACTTCATTGTTGCCCGTACGCCAATATACAACTTTTTCTCTCTCCTGCACCATCTTTATGGCCGTCCATCTCTCTGCAATTTTACACTTTACTGGTGCCCAAAGCAGCATCATTCTAGCCGATGCACACTTTCCGTTCCTTGGGTGACCAAGACATTTCATACGGATTAGACTACCTATTCATTTTCGATAATTTTTGATTTGGGATATGTTTCTCGTCTGTATGAAAATGATAGAATTTACGCTATCGTGATCCAATCTTCAATTGCTTATTTTATCAACCACACCTAAATAACAAGATACTTCTATCTAGCTTTCCGCGTTATCTACATGAAGTGAAATTAACATATAAAGTGCCCATTTCACCATTGCGGCACAAACTTTCATTGCGTCTCTGTCTTTCTCTCAGTAGTACTGACCACTTAAGTGGCGGCCATTATGAGACAAGTGACCGTTACTATGTACCTCACTCATCCGATTGTCTTCCTCCCTTGTGTTGTTTGCTTGTTGTACCCTTCCGTAAGCAGTTCAACATGTTTCTCCTTCCAAGCAGGAGATGAATATCTGCTTGCCTATAACCATTGCGCACCTAAACTCATGTACTGGGGCGACCGCCCTACTAAGATTAGTTCAAAATGTTAAGTGAAAAATGGGAGCCTTCCGATTCACAATCACTGCGCGACTATCCATGTCAAGTCCTTTACATGTTTCTCCTCCCATGCAGGATATTACTATCTCACATGCTTTCCTATTGTTATTACTTACAATGTTATGTTGGTGACGACTCCGTCAATATTTGCGCACAATTTGCAATCAAAATAAACGCAAGAAAGTATATATTATGATTGGCAGTTGATCCGCGACACTGGTTATGTTTCATGAAAGCTGTAACTTTCCAGATATGCTTTCAATGAATCATAACTGATTCCGCGTACAAAGTGCCAATATTATTAGATGTAGAGGCTTCCGTTTCACAATTACAGCGCAAACTATGTCGAATCATACGCATGTTTCCCTTCTAGGCGGGAGATGGCAATCTCACGCTACTGCCTGTACATTACCTCTACTTTGTAACTTGTTGCATTGTTTGCTGCTCTTCACGTTAGATGTAGAATTGCTGTTATTATTGTGGAAAACAAACTTGATATTACGAGTACACACACTCCACCTGGATGACGTCTGTGCACTCTCAAATTTGCGTGCTATTTCGTCGTTTCTCTGACCATTAGCCATGATTTTGAATAGGTTTCACACTCAAGATATAGAGGCTGGCTTTCAATTCCGTTTACCACAATAATATTACCGTTCCATCAGCCTTATGTTTAGGTAGAATTATCGTTATTGCTAATGAATTTCACGTTGCGCTAGTGCTTGTCATGCTCTTTGCAATTGCTAAGACGGTTATTTGGGCGATTTCACCGTACCATAAGCACTCAGACACAGAAGTGCTTATGACAAATACGTTCACTCTCTCTCTCTTTGTTCTTGTTCATGGTATATTTCATTTCCATTTCTATACCGAATCTGCGAAGAATCGAAATCAATTGTGTACAACGATATTATACAGTGTTTATATTCCTTTGAGCATGAAACATAATCGCAGTTTCTTTGATGTTTCTTACAGTCAGAAAGAAATGAAATTGTCAATTCTGAATCATGTGTTTCTTATCTTGGAATTCAGACATGGCATACAACAAGACTTATCGCTCTTTCTTCTCCTCCCGCGCTGCTTCTCTTCATATGGCCTCTCCTGGCGGCTTTCCCAGGACTTTATCGCTCACATTGTTCATATTATATATCTTTTTCCGTTTAGTTATAAAGACGATACGATCGGAAAAATTTATGCCAGGCGGTATTATATAGAGTTTGAAACATTTTAGGCGCGAATTTATTTTCATCTTTTCTGTTGGCAAATCACATGAAGCATAACCGAAATGTCGTTGCAGCTTCTTGCATTCAGAATAAAATCCTACTCCCAGTTCGGGATAATGTGGCCTTCCTGAAATTCGTGTCAAGGAATATGAGCTATCTCTGCTCTTACTTCTCCCGCTCTTCTTCTCTTCATCAGGGCGCTCCTGTAACAGACAAACATAATGTACTTTGTACATAGGGAATGCGCATTCCTCACTTCTTCCCACGCGGTTCTTGTCTCGTTTCGCCGCCCGTTTCTTGACCGTTTCAAAAACTTGAGCCGGGAGTTGATGGCGCATCCGTACAATTTACGTTTACGGCGCAAATATCCATGGTGCTTCAGTCTCTCACTCGGTGTATTGTGGCGCAAAATCTCGATGATTTCGCTCTCATTTCATGTTTTTACTCAAAGTCAGCAGCTTGTTCGATATTAAATATCTACGTTTCACACGGATAACATATTCATGAACGGTGGAGGATAGAACGTTAATTCTTCGATTCTTCTTTGACATCACAATAATTCAGACAATCTACATATTTGTGTGACAATGGCCGCCTGTTCTTGTCTCTTCTTCCCACTTTTGTACACCATCTTATATTCTGTGTCTCGTCTTCTCATTGTCCTTGCCGCCCGCCAAATGCATGTGTATGTGTGTGACTAAAATTATTTCCGCCTTTTCGTCTGCTCCCGCATTTCGCTTCGTCATTTTCAATGCCAATTTGTCTCACACTTTATGGCTTCCCTCAATTTATTGGTAGGTATGAAATGAAGCTGTCGCGCTTCAAAACGCACTATGGTTGGCAGTTTACTATTTCATGTGTTGCGTCCGCTACATATTTGAAAATATATCCTCAATGAAACATAACCCATAAATCAGTCAAATTTGCCAAACATGGCTCACAATCAGTTGGATATTCGATAACTTTGGTTCTGATTCGTGATCCTCTCTGAACAGTGGTCTGTATGCGAAACAGCTTGTAATATATGCTGCAAACCTGCGCGATCCTCCAAAGTTTCATTAACGCGTTCAATAATAGTTAGCTGCAACCACATGTTTTTGCACAATAATATTGTTTTCAACAATTAGCGTGTTCAGACAATCAATAACCAATACAATCCGCATCCCAGTTTTGACCGACCCCATCCAAACAGCTAATGAATGATCATTTCTCACTCTCGCCCTTTTCATCCCAGATCCTTTTCGGGATCTCATCCACTCCCTTTCTTTCTAAGGACGGGGGAGCTAAGGCCCCCCGGTCCGTCCTCAATATGTATGATATCCACTGATTGACCTTATTTGTCGCTAAGACGATCCACCTTTTTTGTTTTACGGCCGAACGCACTTTGTTCACTGACTAATTGAACTAAATACTTTTCCTAGGATATCGCATGTGAGTATTTTAGTGCATTCTATACTCTCTGAGGAGCGGTTGTCTCTGCATTTTTAAGATAATCGCTCCTCAGAGAGTAGAGACAAGACGAATGTTCTAAAAGAGTCGCATACGACTCCCGACAAGGCTTTTCCTCTTGACTTTGAACAATCCCGTCGCTGATTTTTGTTGCCATGGCATGACAGTTTACATGAACTCTTTCGCTATTCCGAGCTCGTGTCAATGTATTTTAAGCCTGTTGACCGGGCATAACAATGAATACGATAGTTTATGTAGAGAATCTTGATGAAATACACCTTCATCACGGAAGGTAGCCCCCAGAAAATATTTATCTGACGATGAACTGTCTTGCGATGAAAGTCGGCAGCCCCTTGAACATTTGCACAATAATGAAGAAATTGATACTTGATCCGTGTGGCACATTTCTCCATTTCATCATTACGGCGCAAATATCCATGCTCGTTTGTTGTCACGAACCACGGAATCTACCAAATGCATTGGGTTCCTGACCAGAGTAAACAATGCCTGACGTCCCACCATGGTTATCACACTCTAGCCGTCTGTACTCTCTCCAGAGTGTATTATCTCTAGTTCATAAGAGACAACAACTACGGTGAGGAGAATGATGACGGGAGGAACAATGGTTATCAATTGCACGTTCAACAGTTCCGGTCTCAACTAACTATTATGGAAGTTCCCACGTTCCCTTACGAACTTCTTCCTTGTTTCCTAGGTGCCGGTACCCTTTCCATGTTTTTTTCTGAAACCACAGCCGAAACTTATTGCTCCTCCGTATAATCTCGACTATAATGAACGACGTGAAACGCATTATATCAACGCGATTTATAATATTATTATTTGCGATAAGCAACACGTTTCGCGTATATTTTCTCGAAATTGCGTTAAATGTTGTGTGTCTGGCCAAATATAAATACGCAATTGCAGATCTACTGGAAGGCTGTCAACACGCCCATCATACTTGCATCTCCGGGCTTCCTAAAGGAGGTTCTCAATCCATAAGATCGCTCACCCCTTCACGATGGACTGGATCTATTCGTGGAAGGACACCGTCTTCTACGGCATCTGCGCGTGCGGAGGCGCCGTTGATACCGAACCAGTGGCCAAGGAAAAGTGAGTCGGTAGTCAACGTGGTAGCGAACTGGACTAGCAATCCCGATGTCGAGGGTTCGATTCCGCATGGAGTTGTTCTTTTGCAATAGATTTGTTCAGATGCGAGTCGCACCTTCATCTGAAGAGCTATCGGTGAGTGTTTTTTGTTGTTTCATTTTCCACTTCATTGCTGCTCTTTCGGGCACACAGTAGGCATTTTTAATCGAACTATTATTCTGCTAAATACTGTATTTTTGCGCGCTTCATATCATTCTCTTTCTCCATCTCCATGAAAACTTCCATAATACGGCGTAAAAGTTCACAGCGTGAACGCCAATCACCTTCCTTGCTCCCTTGTCTCTCATTCGCTGCATTCCTGGTTTATTGTCATTGTCTCGTGTTTTACTATCACTTTCCTAGAGGAACTTTCCCTCTCGCGCTCGTAACTTCTCGCTACTTTCGTTCTTTTCCTTCTCCTTTCCATCCTTATGTCTTACCGCGACCTCATTAGCACTCCAATACCACCAGACCGTTTCGGAGCGCTTTCCGCTACAATGAATCGTTCGGTCTGCTTAGCGCGGCCGGGACGGGTGAGAGAAAAAGCTCCATGGAAATTTGCACCATAGTGCTCAAATAGACACGTTCTTTCATGGCCTTCCTGTCCATTTCATTGTTACGGTGTAAAGATAATCCTGAAATATAGAGGCTTTCAACTAACAGACAGCGCTATGGATATTTGCGCCATGATAGCGAAATGATAAAAAAACACAAGAAAGCACACTCAAAGGAATTTCGGGCCTGGTTATAATTGCGCAATCGTTCATATTGATATTGACTAGTGATATCTATTACACCGGACATTGATATCGAACAGAGGGAAAATGATCGACAAGAACGATAGAGAGCGACACAAAACACATAATCTCTCACTCTATCAATCTGTCTATACTTCCTACCACTTCTCTTCTTCCCTTTCCCTATCTCACTCAGAGTGTCTCCACTGTTTCATGATAACAGATCAGTTGTGAGAAGAACAGTGACCAAATTTCGTTCTCATCACGGATCGTTGACTATTGCATACTTTCACGGAGGAGGATTCCTGATTCTACTAAACCCCGAACTCCAGTCATCCCGGTTCTGAACCTCAGGAGCGTTATCCTGGTCTTCCATTGCTATCTCAAGCTGAATCAGTCTCCTCGATTCTGATCATTAGAGGACTCAGCTAATCCCATTGCTATCATCTGCTTCATTTATTAGTTTACTTCCCTGCGGAGCAATCATGTACTTGGTCCAGAGCCCGGTGGCCTCTAGCTTCGAGGCAATAGGAAATGCAATATTCTGTTGGCGAGTGAAGAGGTTGGTGCATATATTGATATAATTGTTATTTTTTTAGCAGATTTTGGTCTGTGATCATAGCTTCTGATTTCTTTATCACTTTATCCAAAGCATGAAACATATATAGCTCCTTGTTGTGGAATAGAATTATTGCGTAGTAGATATTTAGCAGTGCGCAGTTGTAGGTTTCAGCGCATTGTTATATTATCTTTTCTCCCAAGTCGAATACTAGTATCCGTATTTCAGGCCGATATAAATATCAGCATATTCCCAATAAGATGGCAATATTGCGCGCATATTTTGTCTTCGTTTCCTTCTTTCTCATCTGATTCTTCCATCCCATTCTTCTTCCCATTGCCATCTTTCGATATGGAAGACGAAGAATGCACTCGCGCCCGTATACTGAGAAGCACCTCCCGGGCACTGTCCCTTGCTTCGGTCCCGCTGTTTCAGTGAGTTATTTGAAACTGCTTTTGCCCAGTAATGATAGTGAAAATTCTAGTAATAATTAAATCAAGTACCTATGTTGACATCACAAATTGCACTCAATGGGGTATTTGCGCAACAATACTGGCTCAATTTATCCAGGGATATGGAGTTTGTAAGACAAGTGGCGCCATGAAGTACCTTCGCGTCATAGTGGCGAAGCATCTAAACATTCTAAATTTTTCCATTTCACCATTACGGCGCAAATATCCACGGCGCTTCTGTCTTTCACCCTACATTGAACCCCTGCAATTCGGCTTGTTCTCATTTTGCAGTGCAGACGTTCTCAATCTCGTTGATTATCCTCTCATTTCTCTATTCTTGTCTTGATTCTCCTGGTTCTTCACCTATCTCTCTCCTCTTCTTCTCTTGCCAATGTCTCCCCCTTTCTACTCCTTGCCGCGGCCACTATTCTTTTGTGTGCAGCCTTTCTCCTCGATTGTATATTATGTTTGGATCTGCAAGGAAAGAGAACATATCTAATAGATTGTCGCTAATCCTAGCACCAAAAATGCTTGGAAAAACATCGCAAGCTTATTATGATTATTCCTTGGACATTCTGAACTATTGTTTTTCACATCTACTGAATGTGTGGGGTAAAACCTAGAAGAAGCACTTGAATAACTTGTTGAAATCTGGAAAGAAATTGTTCAGGACGAGGGTAATGGGACGATAAAGAGAGTTGTCGTAAAAGCGCATTTGAATTGGGAAAACACTTTGCCGTCGTTACTAGAAAAGTTCGCTCACTGCACCGTAAATATTGACACCATTGTGCATTTCATTTCGATAATGAAGGTATTATGCTAATCGTGAGCGCAACTACTTTGTTCTAGGGGATTTTGTCTGTCTGTTAACTTTTGATGGGGGGGGGGACATTTCAGGAAAGCTACAACTTACCAGATTTTGTATCAGTGAAACATAACCGCCTTCGCATACAAACTAATAAAACCTACTGCATGTTGTCTTCGTGTTCTTTCTGAATGGACTTCCACTGCAGAAATGGGTAATTCTACCACAAAACAGTGGTTTTCGAGATGTTGAGAAGAAGAGCTCATTCTAATATGTTCAGAGACGCTCTGGCTGTTCAAAGAACTCAGAGCCTACATGAAAATGCGGAATCATGCACTGTTTTCGGGTCCAGAACCGAGAATAAAGGATTCTCATGAAGATTCTTAATGCCTATTTCCCCCCTAGACTCTCATTTCCCAATCAGCCATTAGAGATGCAGAAATGGAAGTAGTGTCTATTAGGGCGCACATTATGGAATTTCTAACCTCCTCAATCTCTTCCGAGCGTTCTTCTTTCATTTCGATGGACGACAACTCCGGAGAGATTGGGGAGATCGGAAATTCCATATTGCGTTCCCGAGTTCCCGATCATTCCAAAAATTAATTACAACCATTAAAATTAATATATTTCAATAAAATCGCTCCTATGTATTTCCTGTGAAACATATAGTTGCGATCTCCGTTACATGTGATGAACCAAGCAACAGATAGCGCAACTATATGTTTCACAGGAAATACATAGGAGCGATTTTATTGAAAAATATTAATTTTAATGGTGATAATTGATTTTTGGAATGATTCA
>JACMIF010004095.1:0-13000 GCA_014805445.1 Diplogasteroides magnus | reverse complement strand
CCATAATAATTGGATAACAGCTCCTTATGCGCGTATGTTGCTTATGGAGCGTTCTTTTTGTGTTTCGAAACACTTCGGAGCGTTCTCTTAAAGTGTTTCGAAACGTTTCGAAACACTTCCAACAGTGCAAGGAAGTGTTTCGAAACACTTTAAGAGAACGCTCCGAAGTGTTTCGAAACACAAAAAGAACGCTCCATTAGTCCTATGTCACGATGACCGCCGTCCGGCTGGGATTATATTAGAAAACTGCGTCTGTGCAAGGATTTTCCAAAGCATACAATACTTTCCAAATAGGTGCAACATTTGAAGAAGAAAACACAGAACGCAGCTCACCACAAATATAATCGTCATCTGTGCAGGCCGAGCGAGCACTAGCACCGGTGACCAAGTGGACGAATAGAAGGAAGAAAATTAGTGCCTGAACAGGCGAGGAGAATGAGCGAAAGAATCATAGGCTGAAAAGGCGAACCACATGTAAAACAAGATTGTCACGTATATATATGTGACGTGAATATTTATGCCTTTCAATTATAACTATAATAAACATTGTCACTAACCGTTTTCTAAAAGGTAATGCAATATTGTCGCTGCATCAGAAAGGCATATAGGGCCTTGATGGTGAAAGTCGAAGAGTA
Source organism: Diplogasteroides magnus (assembly GCA_014805445.1). Classification (NCBI taxonomy): domain Eukaryota; kingdom Metazoa; phylum Nematoda; class Chromadorea; order Rhabditida; family Diplogasteroididae; genus Diplogasteroides; species Diplogasteroides magnus. Next base: position 12,365 of record JACMIF010004095.1, on the reverse strand, counting down.
TTTAGGACCTGACATTAGAGCTGCATTCAGTGAGTATTCAGCCAAAACGAAAAACGTAAATGAAGACAGAATATCATAGCAGCTTCCTTCCCTTCGAAGGAAAATGTGCGAGTGAATGAGATGAAAGGAAGGTAAATCCAACAGACAGCCGATACAGAAGGCAGCTGCTACAACATTTTGGAAGAGAACACAAATAGAGACCAGACGTGGAGAGGATTGGAGTGATTCATTTTCAATGTTCAGGATCCAGTTTCGAAAGAGAATCACTGAATCAGTTGAATGAGAAAATGAGACATTTCAGGAGACAAATATTTTTCTATTATAGCAGTGAAGTTGTATTCAATTTGGATTACGGAGGATGGGTCAAAATAATTCCTTCCGTGGAATGAAATACCGATCAAAAGTGTCTCATTCGGCCATATTCCTTCTCCTTCCTATGCGCCTTTCTTTTCATGTCCATTCTATCTTATTCTCCTGCTGACTTTGACTAATCCCACGGAAGGAACTGTTTTATCTCATTCAGTTCATTCAATTCCCTGGGGCGCTAATGCCAGCGAGTAGAAGACAAAATAACAACAACTGTTCTCTCATATTTACCAGGGAAGTGCACGCATCGGGGCCGAGCTTTCGGGATGAAATTTTCAACCAGATGATCGATGATATACAAGTGTCAGAATCAGGGTTGGCAAAATGACTAAAATAGTGCATTCCGTCTCTCTGTGTTCTACATCGTGCGGTCGTCCCTACGCGCCAGACACAACCGCGCGATGGAGAGCGCAGAGAGACGGAATGCACTATTTTAGTCATTCTGCCAACCCTGGTCAGAATAGGAGAAACTTCATTGCAATGATTGTACATCTCATTCTCGCTCCTGGAACAAAGGTTTACATCCTCGTAATCGTTACAATTGATCATATTATTTGTAGAAGGAGGAATCTTTCAATGTACAGGCCGCTCATGACTTCCTCTTCCTTGGAACGAATTGATCTTTAGTGAGTCAATTATGACTCAATGATGATGACGACATTCCTACGGTATGATCATGTTGTGTTTGCTGGGGTCGTTCCACGTACTTTCATGGGCCCATTATTCCTTTTACTTCTCGTTTCATCAGTTCGTCTGGCCCAAATGATCTTTGGATTTTCTAAATTGCGGAATCTTTTTACGGGTGAGCACAATTCCTTCTTCAATGATCTCAATCTGTCGTTCCTTTCAGTTCGATTTGCCTTGGGTGCAACTGTTGTTGTGTCATTCCTCCGATTCGCTCGCTCTATTCAATCATATTTGTGAAACGAAACTGCAATGTATTTCAGGTTCATCCAGTCATTCCTTCTTTGTCTCCAATGTACATTCATTGCAGACTTTTGGTGTCAACTCAATTCCATTTCCTCTTCTACTCATCGAGAACTTTTCCCAATGTTTTCTCTCTCGCTATTGGTTGTTTCCATTCACTTAGTCATCCCACTCTTCACTACAGTACTCTACGTGTTTGCATTGTGGATCTTTCGAAGGATTCGGCAATTATGATAGCCGTAACAACTACAGTGAAAGTTTTGGGTGACATTAAGACATACAATATTATGTACAATCTCTTCTTTCTATTCAATGCTAAGCATTCCACTCTATTCTTTCTTTTGGGGAAGACTCGTCTGGCCTGAATTGGATGTTATTCGATTCAATGTATTACAAATCAGAAGTCATGAATACGGAGTGAGTATGTCTATTCATTGTAAGAGTACCGTAATCCCTTGTAGACATCTCCCCTCCTATGGTATTACGGGATGAAACCATTTGCGCACAGACACTTGCGCACAACACGCCATAACTCTTTCAGTTTTCAATTTCATGAATCGCTACCAACAGTAAATTTGTTTTTTTCGACGATACAAACAACATTGCTGTTGATGGCAAATCATGAAAATGAAAACTATTCGCCAAGCTGGATCGTACGATCAGGTAAGCACATTCTAACATGATGCAGCAACTTGTACATACGAGCTTCGAAATCGGTAGTAAAGTTCATCTCTCATGCGTTTAATTCACTCGGAGCGACTGACAATCGCTCGGCGGAGATTAGATGAATGAGAAAAGCACTGTACTACCGTTTTAGAAGCCCATTCATTGCGCAATCAGAGTTGTGGCAATGGAAATGCATTTATGGACATTGCTTCTGCGGATAAGCTGAGCCGTGTGAGTTTTCTGGATGAAAGGATACTTCATAGAACAAGTGATAATCTTGGTTGCAGAACCCATATGTCTATCCTTCTGAGACCGCTCTTCCCCTTCCTCCCAATTCATCAGCACCTCCCAGTTAATGGACAAGTGGGAGCATCTGAGAGCCTAATCCAAATGTGGGTGGTGGACCACTGGTGGCAGTGCTGGAGGGTACAATCAGTCCCTCTCCAATTTATCTGACATTGTTTCCACTGTCGTCATCCTTGCACATTTCTCTTATGATCACTGTTTTGAAATGGAAGAGGCGTTCTAGAAAGTACTACTTCCTTTGTTTCACGTAGGTTGATGCGAAGTATATTGTGATGGCGCTTAAGCTTGTTAATCCCTGAATATCTCAGTTAACCTCTTTTGTTCATAAAAAATATACCGGCGTTGTCGCAAATTCGATTTTGGTACGACTGTGATATTCTCGTTGTCTGTTGTACATGTAACAATTGTTCAAATCAGATTAAATTTGTGTTTTTGCATGATAAGAGTTAACTTTCTGAAAATCGAAATGACTTTTTCATTCACTCAAGCGGTTTTAACCTTTCTTCCCTGGCCAGATATGAAGAGGACAATTTTGATCATCACAATCATCAAAGAAAAGATCAGAAGAATAACAATAGCGATAATATCCAGATTGTAATACTTTACAATGCTCATATCCAATGATTGAGGTCTCAAAGCTGGCGAAGATCCGAATTCTCCAGCGAATTGAACATATTTCTGTAGTTGCTCTTCAGCAGAAAAGGGCCTCTTGGATAGTCTTTCTGAGATTTTCCTTGCAGTTTCGCTGAACCTTGAATGCAAATTGGTTTACTATGTCATAAAAGCATGAATTTCCTCTTACTTTGAATTGTTCAAGATCTCTTTCATAGCGGCAGTCAACTTTTCAGAGTTGTTCAAGTCGTGTTTGTCGTAGACCTGCAAATTTAGTATTAAATCTTATTAATAAGATCTCCCTTTGCAAAAGATATTGTAAACATAAGAATTGTGAGAATTACCAGTCCCATTCCATTGTACTGCAGCATGCCGGCATTTCTTGGCTGATCGCCGAAGATTGGAACAAGAAGGGCTGAATATGGGATAATGGATAAAGATAAAGATTTTTGTTTACTCTACCGAATATTCTTCAAGGGAAACGTCTTTTTGACGCAATTGTATGGCCAAAATGTTTTTTTTGTTGAGTAAATGAACATCGTCCATGCTACAACTCGTCTACACTAATCTTCTATTTGTTGCAGATCTCAACTTTTGGACGCTTAGTGGGCTGAAAACGACCCGTGTAACAAAATATAAAAAGGAAAAAAAGATTGCCGTAACTGACCGGGAACTCGCAGTCTCTAACACTGATCCCATTCCTCCGTGAGAGACGAAAGCTGTCATCCTACGATCATCTGAAGAATTATTATATTCTGAACTCATTTTCCATTATACGTTCAATTAACCAATAGTTATCCACGGAGCATTGACTCCTACTTCAATTGAATCACTAGGCTATGAAACACAACGCAACTGATAAATTAGTGAATTATTCACAAATACCTTTACCAAAAGGATAATTTGATTTTTAAAATCTACTACATGCTCTAATCAATTCATTTGCACAACGTTCGTGGAAATTAACTGACTGAGCAGATCATTCTGTGGCATCCATTTGACCAAGAGGAGATTGTTGCATTGGGAAGCCTCATTTAGGGCGAAATCATCTTCAACAGCTTCGTATTTCCAGATGAAAGTGGTGTCAGGGAAGTAGGAGATCATCTGAATGCCTAGCATTTTTCGAAGATATCCTTTTTTCTCATCAAATAGATATTGGTCCATTAAAAGACACGCTCTTCTTGTCTATATAATCTTGTATCAAAATACAAGACTGTAAAAAAGAACATACAAGTCAATTGCATCAAAAGAATGTGAAAATGACCTTCAGTACAGAACGTTTGATGTCGAGGGGCATGTCTTGGCTACTGGCCACGGAACCAAATGAAACTAGAACGGACCGACGACGAAGACTGAGGATGGAATTCCATTTCTGAACATTAAAAAAATACTAGTCAGCTCGAAGCTTCGAAGATCACATCATTGAAGTTAAACATAACAATCAAAGCAACGTTACTTCGTCCAAGGAAGAGGGTTTTTTGACTCCAATTCCTCCCAGATTTATCACTTTGTGCAGAGTGGGATGGGAGATGTCAACGAGTGGCTCAGTGTTGACGAAGACATACGCGGCGTTCGAGACGATTTCCTGATTGTTGTGAAGAGTTCAAAATGAAAACAAGACGTTGAACAAGTTTTTTCTTGTTTCTACGAATTGACTTCCATGAATGGTAAAAACCGATAAAATAACCGGGAGAACAGGGTCTTGAATGATCATCCTATGACTTCCCCTAGTTGCTCCCTCAACTTCATTACTTTCTTGTAATAGAGGCATATGCAAACGACACGATCTCACCCGAATGGATGGATAATCGGGGCCGACTTTTGCTTGAAAAAGATCTTCGTTCATTGTTCGTGCTGACTTGTACAGAGTCCTGGCTCGAAATTCAGCCCATAAATTTCTGGCGCGATCAAGGATAGAGTGGACGTTCATGGAGGAGGAGTAGACGCCTCAATTACGTTATATATATTTTTCAGCTTCGGAGTCGTTTATATGTTAGTACAGCCAAGATAATGAGATTGAAAATATGACTTCCTAGATACATCGAAATCATGCTTACTCGGATTAATGCTGAGTGTCGATGGAATTCCAATATCATCATATTGTTCTCCAAGGAGCACTGTCGTACTCGTCATGATAAACGCCTTTGGGTTTACAAGTGCCGCCAATTCTGTAATATGCGATTTTCTCCTGTCTAGTTGCTAAGCCAGGTCAAGTGCTTATCGTTGGACTAGGGTTAGCGGCTATTTTAGAGGCTATGAAACATTTTTACAATTGTTCTGAAAACGTTTCTCTGAAGCTTAAAAATCCCCAGCAATATTTTTAAACAATGAGATTGAAACAAATTCTCACGAATTCCGCAGCCATCCAAGTTCTCAGCGATGTAAATGTCAAACTTTTCGTTCGAGAGCATTCTCAACAATTGTTCCTGCTGGAGGGTGGTCTTGCACATTTCAGAAAACCTCTCGCCCAGGACCTTTCCACGCTGAATTTAATGTTCCGATGGGAACATGAAATTCCACTAAACCCAGGAAGTAGCGGAATAGGCGAGTATGTCCCTCTGGAAAAAGTTCATCCTGGCAGCTACGATCTCTTCTGACTTGTTTGGAGGATGGATGTAAATGATCTTTGATCGAGTTGTCCCATCGCTCAATTCCTTTTGAAGGACTGGCATGATGGTTGTCTGGAAATAGCCGAGAGTACGTTGATAGCATAATAATGGTTTCCCTATCAAGAAGAGTGTAATGTTGATGATGCGATGTTCGCAATAAAGACATGAAAAAGGGCTATTTTGTGAAAAATGAATAACAAAAACTTTAGTCGAAATACTCACCACGTTATGTCCCGCATCCACGAGAAGATCGGCGATTCTGCCCATGAACGTACTGTGAGAATGGCCAAACTTCGGACTGTACACCAGAATCTTGTGGCATCTGCCGATGGAAAGGAACAGGGAGAAGAATGTCAGAAAGAGAACGACCCGAGAGTTCATGTCGATCAAATTCATTTCGCCGAATGATTCGAACTAATCGCAACTTTAAAGCTGGAAAATGCCTTGGCAAATGAGAGACAACAACAGTGAAGGGAGAAGAGACCACAAAAGGATTCCATTCACGATCACACTCTCAACGATAAGGTGACTGTCAGCTCCTACCCTAATACGGTTGTGAAAGTGCGTAAAGTGCAAAGTACGATGCATGATCCAGTACCACTTCAATAATGACGCAAATTTCCCAACATTTCTATTCGAAAGTGGCTCATTGTCGAATTTCAAGAACTGTCTTCCAACATTGTTTCAAGCCGTTTATTGAAGCTCTACTACAGCAATCTACAATTCAGTGGTTCCTAATCGACATGTACAACGGAAACACAAACAACCAATTATAATCAAATTACTAGCAACAAACAATGGCAAGAAGTAAAGCAATGGGAAGTGTTGTCCAAGACCAGAGCCGGACTAGGCATTCAACTCGAAGGTTCAATTGACCACTGCGACGACCTAGTGTCTTCTTACTCTACTATTATTTACTATTTCTACTATTCATCTCTACAAGACATCTTATATGATCGGAGAGGGCCCTCAAGAACAAAAATAGATCTTTCGACATGTGCATTACACCAGCCGTACTCTATGGATCAGAATGCTGAACTCTCAAGGCATCGGATAGAGAGAAACACGGAGTGACACAACGTATGTTTGAGAGAAGAATGCCTGGAGTTAATCTGAAATAACTACAAATACGGTTATGACTCGTGATCTCAATTTACATCACAGAATATATGCTTCAAATAACGCATCTGATTCATCAAGAAATCTATTCATAATTTCTCTACCTATCTCGAAGTATTATCCCTATACAAATCAATCTAATACCCCTGTGGTGTGGAGGCATGGTGTTCCGAATGCGAAGTGTGTGCCGTGAGTGATCCGTCTAATCCTCCCATCTTTTCCTACAGAGAGACATATGGGTGGCTCTGGGCAACTTGAACATCTTGACAGACAGTCCGATCGTAAACTTTGACGTTGTTCTTTCAGTCTTCAGAAGATTCAGCCACTGAAATGTTCTCAATGGAGTATCTAACCTTCTGATCAATGCTCACTATCATGATCATGTCTCCATAAATGGGAATGAATGCGAGTTTGCATGAACGTCCACAAAAGTGATTAGCCTTCATGCTACAATTGGTTCGGTTAGAGCGGATAAGCCTTGCAAACACACCTTTTTCGCATGCAGGTACACTTCTCAGTCCTGTATCGTTTTCATAGAAGACAGTAGAAGGAAGTTCGAAGAATATTTACTTCGTCTTGCCTTCATTGAAACTGCGTCAGAGGTCCTTCAATACCTTGTATATTCAAATAAAACTGTTTGAAACAGAAATTTGAAGTATTGCAAACCTTTGTTCTTCTGGCTCAATTGAATTTCAAGTGACATAAAAACTCCATAGCCGAGATATTTAGGATCTAAACCATAACATTATGCAAGAGTGTTGGGAAATTCGAAAGGATACACAGAATCACAAAAAACCGCAATAGACAGTGAGAAAGAATGAGAAGGAATAAGTGAATGTTGTTGTTTCTTACTGTCCCTGCATTCTCTTCCGATTCTATGGTCTTTCTCAAGTGCATCATATCTCTCTCGTTGATTATCATCACAAGACCGGAAATGTTGAATGACCAGGATGAGATGAGAAGAGTAAAAGTCTTGGTGGATCACGTATTTTATAGGCCCCAGACAAACGAATCCCTCGACCACATCTGCATTGTTTTGCAGCAGTTTATTGTTATTGGCCTGCATCAATAGTTTATTCAAAAATTGGTATTTTGTCCGACTGCCAAAATCCTCCAAAGGCCGTCTCTTGCAATTCACGCTACGTCTGCTGTTTTCATGATATTGAAAAACAGTGTCCATTGGTTCAACAATTCTTCCAACTCTCTATTTGTCCATATTTGGTGGTTTATATCTCCTCATCAGTCATTTCCTGTGGGAGGTTGTTAAACCGATGAGTCAGCGAACTTGCATCAGATAGTGTAAAGAGAGCCATGTGCTAGTTAGAGTGCAAGAGTTAGACATGTTAGAGAGCATCCGTTGTGAGCATTAATTCGTGCGGCGCTCTCTCTCTCCTTTGGACTTCACTAATTCACCGTCAGTCCGTGCAACTTGGCTGTCGCTGTCAGTGACTTTAGTGCAAGTGTCTCACACGTGATGGACAATCGCTCCGCGGAGATTAGACGAATGACAATTGCATTAAAGTCATTGATAGTGACACCCTACCATCCTCCAGCCATAATGTGGTCGTCACTTCTTCCTCTCCTCGTCCTCGTCTCTTTCGTCGACTGCTCCGCCTTCTCAATCAGCGGCCATGTCTTGTGCAAAGGGGTCAGCACTTCGTTTACTAATTATATATTATCAATCTTTGACCGCATCGCATGAGTAAAGCGTCGCGGTTGATGCTAGAAGATGATGCAATCACAGAAGCCCGTCGATGGCAAGGTCAAACTGGTGGAGAAGGACACGAGAATTCAGTACTCTTACCATGAGGTCGGTCGGCACGTTTGCTCCTTTGGCCCACGGCATTCTCAATGACTGGTGCTGTGCGAAATTTGATGTCGTTCTTTCCCCCATTTCAGCACGCTCGAGCTTACAAAATTTTAGAAGAGAAATACCAAAAATGGTCAGATTTCGTCAGATATTGGTAGATTGATAAACATGGACAGTGTCACACTAATTGACAAATCGGATAGCTGTTTGGCCGAGCACAATGTGATAAAAGACTACAAGGCGTTTCGTATAAGAAATTTCGTCATCGCAGTTGGATGTCGCGAGCATCGACCCTCTCACTGGCTCGTTCGGCGTGGAAGGCGGGGATAAAGAGGTCAGATTGAACATCCGACAATGAGAGCCGCGACGCGAATGCAACGCTCGAATTGCGTTTTGCAAAAGAAAAGAGAAAAACATTTTCAGATAGATGGTATTTATCCGTTCATCATCGTGAGCCCGGACTGTGAGAAGCTGAAGGAATTGCATCCCAATCTGACGGTAACAGATAATGAGACGAGTCTACTGTTTCTTTCTCTCGCCAACATCTGTGCATAGTTAGAATGCAGGAATGAAGGTTCTTAAATAGGAAAAGCGAAAATTTGTCCACTTGGAGATCAATTTTCACGTTGGATATTGCTATACGTAGAAATGAGAAAATGCTGACGTTTCTCGACAGCAACAATTTGAAGAAAAAGTTGCTTCTGACGAACTGTACGACCTCGGTAACTGTCAGCTACAAACACGTCTACAAAGTGGGAACTGGATGGAAGAAGGAGAACGAGGAGATCAACGTGTGCAACTAGAAGAGTTTCACCTTGAGCGCGCCACAACTGCGATACGTGCAGCAGCACGTCCTCGCCCATCATTCTATTTTTAGTGATTCTGCTGATGCCCGGATCCTAGTGTATTTTCAAGAGGAACAATAAAATCGAACGAAAAGTTTACTTTGGGGATCTTGCCGGTCTGGGGTATCTCGCCCACTTCCTCCTGCTTGCATCCCTTCCTAAGGAATTCCCGTCAGACGTCGTCAGAGTATGATTCGGAATTATTATGCTTCCCTTGATCTAATCTTGCACAACTCTTTATCCTCTTTTCCGTACATTACGAACAACAATTTACAACCAAGTTAAGCGAATTCATCTTATGCGTGAAACAAAGACGGAACGTTTTGATTACATGAGATCTTGCATTAAAGAAGACGCGTTTGAAGAGACCATTTACACCAGAATGAGAGGATATGTCGAGTGAAGGGAGTATAACAAAATAAGTGTCAATGACAGATGAAAATGACAGCAGTAACACGAAAAAAGTAGGAATGACAAAGAGCAGATACAAAGAAAAGGGCCAGACGAAAATGATATGGATAACTGAATCATTCATCCTGAAATCAGTTATCCAAATCGTTTTCGTCTATTACAATACGATGTCGTCTTCTACTCACTCGTTCTCCAATATACAACTTTCCGGGTCTCATCTTCCCCTTTACCGAACACGCAGTTTCTTCGTATTCGTAGTCGAGTGAAGGATTCATGTCCTTCCAGAATTGACGCCGTCTCTGGCGCAATTGAAAACACTTCAAGAAAATGTCCATCCTCGTCAATTGCAAAAACTAACCTTAAAAAGTGGATTGTGCCGTTTGCAATCCTTGAGGATGGCCGCCTTCTTGTGTGCGGAGTAGGCCGGAGTCTGCAGTACGATTCTGAATCAAATCGTATGCATTCCTCTTTTCACATTCCACTACTCACCTGCAGGTATCGTAGCAGACTCCGGCCGGATCGTTGTCGTCGTTGTTCCACACTTCGCAGCATGGAAGGTCTGAATGAGGAATACGGTAGATGCCATGCTGGGATCTCCTCACCTTCCTCATTGATCTTCGTCTTCCCGTCGTTCAGTTGTGCCTCGATGCACTTCTCCGCCTCCTTGCGTGCTCTTCTTGTAAAGTGGCCGCAACTCAGTCTGCGGTTGAACTCGATGACCTGAAGATTATCTGTTGAGAGTGGAGGTTGAACGAAATGATGTGAGATACTGATAATTGAAAGAGAAAGAATACATCCAGACAACAGTCTCTGGCATGCTCTGGGCAGCATGATTCTGCTGCCTTCACAGTAGCGGATGCTTAAATAAAGAAATTTCCGCGTGCGGAGGTGAAGAGAAAAGGATTTGTTGCTCTATGAAATCCAAACAGAGAAATGAATCAGTGCGATTTGTCATAACAGATGGCATCTAGTTGTAATTGAATTGCAACAGGTTGACATGAAGAAGCTTTGACATGTTAATACATTCAATATTCATTCAATTCAATGTTTATAATACATTCAATGAAATGACTTACCGTATTCTGCACGGACGAGGGGGAGGAGAGCGAGAAGAGAAAAGGGCAGCAGAGACAACATCTGAAGAGAACACTCAATGATGGAGATCACCAATGAAGACTAAGAAAGATGGAACGACAGGAATTAGAAGAACACATGAGAAGAAAGGAATGGAGAAGCGTCTAACACTTTGGTCTCTCTTCTATACACACACTCTCTCGCCCCATGACGGAAAATCTTCAAGGAGTGTTGAAAAGAAAATGTAGGGTGGGCTGCGCAAATGGTACAGCGGACTGAATTGAGATCTCAGGCGATGGAACAGAAGACAAATGGGCAGGCATTTTATGCCACCGTAGTAATGCCTAAAGAAGGAGAAAATGCTAATGTCGATTGAACAAGAGGGACCCCCCAGACCGTTTCATGGTGGTCTGAGAGAGAATGGTATGAGCGCCCTTCATATTCTAATGGCCAGCAACTGAAACGCACACAAGGGATGCTGTCCCTCCCCTGATATACGCAACATTTCACTAAATGGTTGATGATTGCTACCGTAAGAGAAGAAGGTCGTTTTTTGTCCCCTCAACAAGTAAGGTAGTTGATGATGGATAGATAGAAATATGTTCGTAGCACGTGAAGGCGGATAAGAAATAGTGATTATAACGACTGAATGAAAGTGATTGCAAAACTAATATAAATAATGAGCATTTTACGGGGATGAGACTGTAGACATAACTAACTGCTGACGAAGGCAAAGCCGGATCTAATAAAGAAACTGATCTTACTGTAATTCTGGCGAGACAAAGGGTAATCCAAGCAGAAGTGCACATTCCTGTCTTCTAGTTCCCTCAGAGCCGTTGTCCATCACGCGAGTGACACTACCGCTCCGAGGGAATTAGATGACAGAAAAATGAACTTCTGCTTGGATTCTCTTTCCTACTGATGGCGAATCATATGTAGGCGAGGCGCACGTGTCCAAATACTGGTAGAGCATTTTTAGTCATAGCCATAACATAAAAACAAAAATTCGTCGAGTGAAATGATTTTGAACTCTTTCAAGCAGTTGTATTATAAAACTGCCTGTTTGAAAGAAGAGAATACGGTAGAGCCACTGTCAAGAATGAAATTCGCGAAGGATCATATGAGAAGCATTTAGCGCCTTATGATTCATTATAAATTATGAACAATGATCTCGTAATGGGAGAAATTCCGGTCTCTGTCTAGATCATGAATCTTCTCAGTTGATTGGTGATAGCCAATTATTTATTTTCTCCTTGGCTGCTGTCCGAATAAAAGGATGGGCAAGCGGATTAATGATTTATTGCTCCTAGAAGAAAGAGAAGAGTGAATGAGAGACTGCCCGTGAGCGTTTCGGAATGAGCGCCCTTCATATTCTAATAATCACCTGCTGTGATACCATCTCAGCTACCTACCGCAATGACTAAGGTCCGAATGAATGGATGAATGAGAAAAAGATGGATGTATTGTCCTTAGGAGAAAGCGATGAAAGAATGCGGTCTGGCTAATGTGAGTGAGGAATAAACCTCCCACGAAGAGAGGGCCCTTCCATTCGTATTCTAATGACGAACAACTAAGAACCACACACAGCATGTTGTCCCTCTCTCCACATACGCAACATTA
>JACMIF010004094.1:0-13001 GCA_014805445.1 Diplogasteroides magnus | reverse complement strand
GCCAGTGCAGTATATTTGTGGTGCACTCTGGAATATAATATGCAGTGATCATTGTTATTCAAGCACTGAGAAAAATTGCAGAACAAAACATAATTCGGTCGGGTAATTATGGCGCACCCTGTATCTGGATGGAATTTTCCGACATTTTTTTGCTTCCTCGCCTATTGATTGCTCCTATGTTTGTGGCCAATTTGACACAGGTTTATTTGTGTGACTTTTGTCCATTGTAGGAAACCGACTGCTCTATCACTCAACACAAGTCAATTCCGTCGATTTCAATCAGAAGAATTGAAGACTGGACAATTCAAGGTGGGTTCTCCTTTGATTTAATTGAGTCAATGTTGTTGTCCTTATTTCTCCCCCCCCCTCCCCCACTATAGAATGGTATCTACCTTTAGGTTACTGTCTATGAAGGAAATGCTGGATTGGGAGCAAAGAAAGGAGGGGAGGCTGGGTCCTCCCTCTCTCTCGCATCTTCGATGTCCTCTTCTTTCCTTGGCTCTACTTCGTCCGTGTCAGATATTGAGGAGGATACGGAGAAGCTTCTGAGCATTGTGTAATACATCTTCCTCATTCACCTTCTTATGCGCTTTCTTTTTCATTTAAAAAATTAAGTATAGTTATGCACAAATATTGTCTAATAAGGACTAGTCATTCATTGTGTTCGTAAATACCACTTGTCTATTACCATTAAACATAAGTTGAGGGATGAAGCCATGATGATGGAATGATCCTTTTACGGACCAAAGACCGTTATAATTGTTCTATTTTAAAAATTTTGTATGTTTCTTGCATTATGCATATGATATCAATAGATATTTTTTGCCGTATTTGCATAATGTATAATGCTGTTGATTGAATTTTAATCGTTCTATGTCTTTCATGTGATGAATGTCTAAATATTTTTGAAATAAAATGGATCAATTTCTTGCCCAGCTGCTGCTGATTTATCATTAACATTTGAAACATGTAATCAAATGGAGGAATTGCCTCTTCACACTAAACACTGTAGTCCGTAGTTTTAACACATAAACACGAAGTCAACACGCGCGAGGCACTATCTTGATTCGACGGGCCAAACACGTCATGAGTATAAAGCACGACTACAAACTCTAGCTATGCACAAAATACAATTTCTGCACCCACTGAAGTCTGTGAAGTCAACTGCCGTCAAATCGCGTATGCTGCAATAAAGTTTAACACGAAGTATTTGCAGTTATTATTGAAATTGAAGTTCGAGAAAGAAATCGATGTGATAGCCACATTTTCACATTGCTGTTTCGTGTACTACACTGCGGAATCTTCCATATTAAATAACGGACGAAGTGGAAGGCAGGTATCCCAAAGCACATTATATACATGTTCTTGTTCAATTTTGTTGAAAATTTCTGTAACCTGAAGGAAGCTATGATGTCTGTTATATGTACGAACGCCCAATATGGGCGAAAATCGCACAAAATCTTGTAAAATTTTTAACAAGGGAATATTTTCAAGGGGAAGCTGTTGAGCATAAACACAACTACAAACTATAGTTACAAGGCACACTTCTCTGCAGCATCTCTGCCGTCTCAATTTCTCGTCTTGGCCAAGTAGCCTATAAAATCCCATGAACCAGAACACGGCCACACTTATAAGTACACTTATCTGCACGTATCAACCAGAGCACGGCCACTCCTGTCTATTCACCACTGAACAATCATGCCTTGTGAGTTGCCTATTACTAGTCGCTACAATTTTTGCTTATGCATGTATTATTGTGGAGTAGTTTATACTTTAAGATGCTTTAATTTCAAATTGGAAATAAATTTTTAAAAATAAAATAAAACACTTTCTTTAAGGCGGCAACGACGGAAAGGAATGCAAGTGCGGCTCCGGATGCAAGGTGATTACGCTATTTCTGATTGTTTACATAGTATTATGCTTCGATCACCACGTGTTATACAGAGCAAAATAACCTTATTTTATTACCTCGGAAAATGTGTTACCATAAAAATGAAATACCATGATCATTAAATCGAAACATGTTCTGGACAGAACATGATCCCTTTCCCATCTAATCAAAAATGGTATAATATGCATTAATAGGAACATGTCAGCAAATCATATCCGGGCTCAACGATATTATATCGTTCAAGTCCTTCAACAAAAATATAGGAATAACGTGAAAAAATTTCAGGGTGACTGCTGCAAGGGCGGCCAAAGTGCCAAGCCCAAGGAGAGCAAGTGCTGCAGTGGTAAGTAATGTTATCTAAAACATCGTTTTTCGAGAGTTAAAGTGATATGTTGTATTTCGCAAACATCAATTAATACGAATAGTAACAGGGTTTTGTTCGCGTACTCGATGTTGACGATCATTGATATGCAAATGCTATACATATACAAATGCTTAGATAAATTTCTGGTCCTAATTATAAACATTGGCCTGCGACTATAAAGATTCCTTTTCAGGTAAGAGCAGCACTGATGGTAGCAAATGCGACAAGACCGCGGCTTCCCATGCTCAGAACAAGTGATGCTGAATCCCGTGCCATTGAACCATGCTGAACCAGGAACCATCAATTAGTCAACTATGTTGGATCACCACGATTCCATACTATTCTTATTTTCCAGTAATCCGTCCAGAAATAACGTGACTTTCACATAATACTTTCCACATAATAAAAAGTTGCCATAACGGTACATATAACGGACAACCCCGCACCAGAACTGACAATTGGATATATCGTGTGTTGGGATCGATTTTTTATCTTTCACATCTTTATCACTCTGCTCGAGGGAGTTCAAGAGCAAG
Source organism: Diplogasteroides magnus (assembly GCA_014805445.1). Lineage (NCBI taxonomy): Eukaryota > Metazoa > Nematoda > Chromadorea > Rhabditida > Diplogasteroididae > Diplogasteroides > Diplogasteroides magnus. The sequence goes on along the minus strand of JACMIF010004094.1, from coordinate 10,210 downwards.
TTAGTGGGGACGGGGACCAATAGACACTAATTCTGATGGCCGTCCGTTTATCCGAGGTAGCACGAGCGGCCCAGACGCTGGTTCTGCACGTGAGCCTGGTACTGGTTGTTCGCCGCGATTCCGTTTCCCTTCAGTTCGTAAGGACGGTTGAATCCCTGGTTGTCGTAGCCTCCATTGTATCCGTATCCGCCCCCTCCTCCGTATCCGCCTCCGTAGGCAGGACCGCCACCGTATGCTCCTCCTTCTGTACCAAGGATCCGCTATCGAAATTTTTATGGAAACACTTGGTTTTTGGCCATAATTGTGAACAAAGTTATCGAATCTCCTTGAATTGAAGTGCATCATACCCGTTTGAAGGTCTCTAACCCGTACCCACACCTGTATATTCTGTGGGAAACATCCCTTCTCGAACTCATGCAACATATTGAAGAAAGAGTCCGTGTCCTTACCGAAAATGGTTGCCAATAGTGGGAGAGGTGCAGTTGCTTTTGGTACAAGGGAGTTGGTACCGTATCGCAGGCCAGAAATCATCCAAGCTGAACTGTTATATCCAGTGTTATATACAGTAATTGTTCCATTTCTAAATTTTTGTATGTTTCTTGCATTATGCATATGATATCAATAGATTTTTTGTCGTATTTGTATAATGTATAATGCTGTCGATTGATTTTTAATCGTTCTATTTCTATCATGTGATGAATGCCTAAATATTTTTTGAAATAAAATAGATCAATTTCTTGCCCAGCTGCTGCTGATTGATCATTAACATTTGAAATATGTAATCAAATGGAAGAATTGCCTCTGCACACTAAACACTGTAGTCCGTGGTATGAACACATAACCACAAAGTCAACACGCGCGAGGCACTCTCTTGATTCGACGCGCCAAACACGTCATGAGTATAAAGCACGACTACAAACTCTAGCTGTGCACAAGGTACAAGTTCTGCAAGCTCACTGAAGTGATGTGGGTCAACTGCCGCCAAATCGCATACGCTGCAACAAAGTATGGACAGAATTATTGAATTGCGCACAAAGTGAAATGACGACATATCAAAACACATTTTATGCTTGTTCTTCTTCAATTTTGTTTGACAGTATGCAACAGTGTGAAACGAAGCGTAAAAATAGGCTCGCTAGATTGATAAAGCAAATGAACAATGCGTGACCTCTAGTCGCTCAAACTATATTCGGATAAATGACGAAATGATGGGGCGGTATATTGTAAATGGCAGGGGTATGAGATCATGGTGTCGGAAAGGTCAGAATGATTGAGTGCCCATGGTTCCTACTTAGGGATGGTTTCATGGCATTTGAATCAGCAACACTTATGAGCATGACAAGCCGCGTTCTTGTCGCACTTACAGCCATCGGCGGCGCACTTGACTGAAAACAATTATAATAAAAGTGTCGGCGAATTTAGATATTTTGTGCAACCATCTTTCGTTTTGTACAAACGGCAAATTGAATTTGGCATTCGCCCAGTCCCTTTTCTAGTCTGGGTCTTAAAACGTTAATTTCAACATTTATCATTCGTCTAATTCCCTTCAAGCAGTTGTCTATCACATGAGATAAAAAAATAGGTGACGGCGAATGAAGAATGCTCTTAATGATTGATTTTTAAATCATACTAACCGTTGCAGCGCTTTTTCTCCTTGGGATTGGCGCCGCTACTGGGCTTGCAGCAGTCACATCCCTGTAAACATTATATTGTCATTTTTTTTTGTTTTGAGAAGGAAGGGAAGACTATACATGGTAATCATTGGACATGGCCTATTTCGTATTGCTACATGCCATTCACTTTGAGATGTTTTTTGAAAATTAGGGGTTGTGCTAGTTTAGCGTACGATGGCATCACCCATAAATCCTTTTAGACATCCACAATATATATGTTTTTGTCTGTTGTTCCATATTTCCAAAAAAAACATGTTCCACATAAGAGAGGTAATCGTAGGAAAGAGGGTTTCATAAACCAGTAAATTCTTTGGAATTTTTTTTTACGTCTTTTTGCATATCTTTGATTCTCCATCGATTGGTATATGTTATACATAATGTGTGACAGGAAAATCTAACAAGATGTAAATTGTAAGATGTAAATTTTCATATTATATTTTATTATTTTCATAAATCGCTTAATTGAATAAAAACGAATAAAAATATATCTGAAATCGCGGCTAAAGTGTATTCCATCCAAGGGAGTTCACAGTTCGCCCTGCTCGACCATTACCACTCTTATGCGGAACTTGTTTTTAGCACACGTTTGGCCACACATGTACCTGTGGCTAAACGTGTGCCATTGATAAGAGATCAAAGCGCAATACCACGTGAACAGGCCCAAATGGGGTCATAATTTTCGATGCGGAGCAGTACGATCGGCCCTTTCCGTCGTTACAGCCTTAATGAAAATGTTCATTGTACACATTCTAAAATTATCACTACTCCGTACTCCGATAATATTTTGAATAAGAAAAGCTAATAGGTAGTGACTGCAATAGGCAACTCACAATTCATTATTGTTCAGTGGTGGATAGACAAGAGTGGCCGTGCTCTGGATGCTAATTGTAAGCGCGGATCAATTTGTGAGCAACGTGCGGCAAGACGAGAAATGGAGAGGATAGAGATGCTGAGAAACTGGCTGAGAGACTACTTGTTCTGACGAGAGATACGACGGTCAGAGGAAACGAGAGATATCACACACGTGTTTACGGAGAACAGACGGCTAAAGAATTATGAGAGAGCGATGGACTATGAGAGACAAGGAAAGGGGGAAAGAGAAAAGGAGATTAGTACAAAGGTCAAACACAAAGCAAAAAAAGTTGCGAAAATCGAAACTGCTGTTCCGGTCCAAAGATCTAAATGTGTTTTGTGACACGTCAAGCTTACCAAATGATAAGGAATAGATCAACTGCATTTTGACACTTTTTCCTTAGTCTTTGTTTTTTTTGTTTTTTTTCGATGTAGAACAGCAAAATGACAATTGTACTTGCGTACATAAAATTCAATATTTGTGATTATTATTTATCTGAACATTTTACAGAAATGTTCCTAAATATAGTTTTCATAGGCAAGCAAATAACGCATTTTGTACAAAGTCGGTTTTACCTTATAGGCATTATCACTATAATCGTTGACACTCAACAGAACAGCCTAGAGATTCTCAATGACATTGTTTGATTATCAATCAGACAAAATGAACTATATGCATAGAATAGACGACTATCCTTCAATGGTTATGACCTTCCTTATCAGAACTCTCCTGACTCCCGCCACTTTCACTTCCATCCTCTGCCATTTGACTGGCCCACATTCTCGCGTACACTCCACGAGCATCCAACAATTCATTGTGTCTCAAATATCATAACAGGCATTAGAGTACTCAATGTCCAACTTACGTCCCTCTCTCCACAATATGACCCTTCTCCAGTACCAGGATTTGAGTTGCTGATGCGATGGTTGATAGTCGATGTGCCACGACGACGGAGGTACGAGAAACACAAAGGGCTGAAGGAAGTGGATTAAGGGGGAAGGGGCATTGACTAAGGTGGGGGAAAGGAAGCATTTTCATTCCGCTTACGCCGTTATTTCAGCGTGGTAAAATGGGAACGCTGCCTCTACGCGAGGGAGAATCGGTCAGGAATCAAAGCGCGAGAGGCGCTGCCTTTCCGCACTATAGTATTGACTCACTTTCCAGACATCGTTGAATGGCTCTTTCTGTATGAGTGTCCAGTGCTGATGTGGCCTAAATCAAATATTGCATCATCTGATACGAAATGATTTGAAACCTCGTCGAGGAAGATGAACTTTGGCTGTTTGAGGATGGTCCTTGCAATTGCCACCCTTTGTTTCTCGCCACCAGACAACTTCAGTCCTCTCTCACCCACTACAGTATCATAGGCTGAAAAGGAACCAGTAATCATTCACTTTACTAAACCAACAATGGTATTGGAATAGAATAAATGACACAAACCGTGTGGCAACGCCATGATCTTATCGTGTATCATTGCGGCCTTCGCGGCTTCTTCAACTTCTGCATCAGTGGCATCTACCCTTCCAAATCGAATGTTGTAACTGCAAAAATTTTGACCTTGGCAGGACTCGAAACTGCCATCTTCGGATCCGAAGTCCGACGCCTTATCCATTAGGCCACAAGGCCGGCGATTCAGGTTTCCATAAAACTAACCGTATGGTATCATTGAAGAGAACCGTGTCTTGTGGAACGATTCCAATTTGCTTTCGAAGTGTAGCTAATTGAAGATCTCGTACATCTTTGCCATCATAGGAGATGGTTCCTGAAAGAGGAGTATACAATAAATAGGATACGGTAACAACTATCTTACCTCCTCCAGCTTGGAAGAGTCTGAATAAGAGTCGGACAATGGTAGACTTGCCCGATCCTGCAATATGAATTGTGTTCATGCGCAGAGAAGTTGAATGAACTGACCTGAGGTTCCGACCAGAGCGACTTTTTCTCCACTCTTAACTTGGAATGAAATGTTCTCCAGTACCTTGATATTGAGATCATTCTCTAATCCTCATCCTCCCATTCTCACCTTCACTCCTGGATTGTACTCAAATGAGAGATCCTTCACACTAATCATTCCTTCTGTGGGCGAGTACTCAATTGCATTGGGAAGATCTTGAACCTGAATAAGGTGCACATACAGAGTATGAATAGCCATGATCTGCAGCTCACCTCGACTTCTTCAGCCATCAAATCGAACATGTTCTCCATGTCAATGAAGGAGTTCTGGATAGCTCTGCAAGAGATGAGCGAGCAAGATTGAGAATAGAAAATGAAAAGAATGGAGAGAGAAATAGGAAACGATTTACCTGTAGACCGTTCCGAAAAAGTTGAGAGGAGCGTACAATTGAAGCATGTACGTAGTGAAAAGAACGTAGTCTCCCACTGTCAGAGGATGACCACTCTACAGAGATCAAGTGATCAAACTACAGGAATCAGAGATCAGACTACACCTTGATGAAGTATGCGACGAGAAGACTTCCCAATGTCATTCCAACTCCGATGATCATGTTCTGTACAAAGTTAAGGAATGTAAGGGAGGCATTGGCACGCCATTCTGCATCTTGGAAACTAAAACAATTCAATTGACAGTATTCTTCACGTACAGTCAGTCACTAACCTGAGGATGGCCTCTCTGAATCTGTTCATTTCGTACACTTCATTACCGTAATATTTGACTGTCTCGTAGTTGAGAAGGGAGTCAGTTCCAATGGCAGAACTCTGTCATCAACGATGTTATGAAACTATGCGGTCATCAATATCACCTGATTCTCTTTCTCATTCATTTCTCTTCTGAACTTCGTTCTCCATTCCGTAATGTAAATGGTTGTGGCTTAACAGATCATACCATAACGGGGAATTCTGTGCAGACCACACCAAGATACGAAGTCATCGTGAGAAGAACAATGAGCCCAAAATAGAAGTCAAATGTTGAAAAGAAGAAAATGACAGCGATGACAATATCAACGATTGTAGGCACGATATTGAAGAGAAGGTAACTGCAATTGATTCATATGACTACTGTGAGAGTCCCATAGACAGATAAAGAGGAATCTTTGCTCACTTGAGGATCTGATTGATAGAGTTGGTTCCTCTGTCCATGACTCTCAGTACTACTCCAGTCTTCCTTGAGAGATGCCATCGTAGTGAAAGGGAGTGAAGATGTTCGAACAGTTCTACCTGCATTACAGTATTCATCCAACGATGTCAAATTTCACTACGATAAAACCAATGATGTGATATCTCACCTCGATTTCCCTGGTTGTGTACTGTTGGATAGGCACCCATATATATGTTCGAACCGTGTTCAGGAAACCTCCCATTGCTGAATATTGAGAGTAGATCAAACATGATAACGTTGAAAGTACCTCCATTTCCTTGGAGGAACTTGAGAATGGAAGAGATGATGATGAGTGAGTAGGAGAATGTGGCTGGGTTGGCAAGGCCGTCCACTGAAAGGACACAATGATACAGTAGGAAAGGGACACGGACCGATCAATTTATTGTAGAGAGGAAGAGCCACGTTGATGAGACGGCCTAAGAGAAGAAGGAAAAGACAGACGGCAACACGCATTTGGAGCCCGACACTGTAATGGTGGATTGTCAGATCAACGTTAATTTCATCCTACTGTTCTCGTATCCAAAGGCAACTGAGTTTACCTCTTCTTCGGCCACACATAAGGCATTATGAGAGACAGTTTGTGGGAGAAGTTGTTCCATGTCTGCAAAATGTCTCCTACAGTATGTACCAGACAGTTTACCAATGTGATCTAACGTTTTCATGCGAAGTACTGCATAAATACTCATAGTGAATGACACAGTTGCACAAGTTGTGTATTCAGGTATAAATATTATCGAATTTGTATGTCCCTTGAAGGAGAATTGATGAAAATGATAACTGACCGACTGTCCCTCGACCCTTACAGGAGTCTCTCCAGAGGACATTATGGCGGTGAGGAATGAGGTGAAGACAAGACACGTCCCAATCACAAAGAAGACGAATTCCCCGTTGCGAAAGGATCTGAAATGGAGGGAATGAGAGAAGTAGACCAATCAAAGGGGAGACTACATTGGGAAATGATAGATTATTTTTCAATAGGACTTTTCAATCCTCTTCGTCATGGGAAATCAACGAAATTCAATCAGAATTTGATAAAATAATACCTTCCAGGAAAGAAGGTGCTCCATGCAGTCATAGGAATACATTGTAGAAGAGAAGCGATGGCAAGTGAAAGGGCGAGGGGAATGGGAATATGAGAACATGATCTGAATATCATTGTAAACTACTGTCAACACTATCAACTTATGTGATGTTGCTCTGATATGAAATGCATAAAAGATTAAAGTAAAAAAAGAGGAAGAAGTGTACCTGGATCGCACAAGATGTGTCACGATGAGAATCCAGAAGATGACACGAACAATACAGAAAGCGAAGAGAGTATGGGTGTATCTGAATGGAACCCTTCATTCCATCTATACATCAGGAGTTCTAAATCGGTAAATTTGTTGCCAGTCTTCCCCGCCGCGCTGTTGTTTGTGATGTATTGTGACAACTGCGCGGCGGAGAAGAATGATGACTAATTTTAGAACCCCTACTATTCATCAATGAACTCACTCGTGTACATAAAACACGTAGAAGATATATCCAGCTGAAACAGCCACGAGAAGGGAAGAAGAAACAGCAGAGACAAAGAAAGAGAAGGGAAGAGTAGTTGGAGAACCGAATGATGACGATGTAGTAGAATCGAATCGACGGTAACTTCCCAGACTGAAATCGCTTATATAATCGATACTGTAGTCTACAGTATGTAGAAAGGTAAAGCGTTTCAGCTTCGAGGTATTTCACCCGGTGGTCTACAGTAGTATGAATGAGTACAGAATACCTGGCGGATCTTCTGGAAGCACAGAGGATGATGAGATTGATGAATGAGAGTGCAGAGAAGAGACCAAGGGAGAGAATTCGATCACAGTCTTGAGTGAGAGGCCAGAAGGAAGGACAGACTGTGAATGGATTGAAGCCATCGGAGGATAGAGGCATGGTGACAATCTGAAATGGAGTGACATCATAAGAAGGGCGACAACGGAATTGACAGGAAGTGTGTTGAAAGATAGTTGAAATTGAAAAGGCTAAATTGGGCAGAACAAGTGCAGGCATCATCCAAAAGATCAAAAAGTGACTGAGGAGTATAGTAGAGGGAGTGTGGACAGGGAAGTGAAAGAGAGAAAGGGCAAATAAAGATCTCTCTCGTACAAACTCTTGCGCAAACTAGACACAAACTACAAGCTACACATGTACATGCAGTGACTGAGGAATAGAGCTGGCCATATAGCTCTTGAGTGAGCCCTTGCCCCAAATTCTGCATGTAAAATCACTGATCTATGAGCTATCAGACCAATGTAGCTCGGATGTGCTAAAAACTAGTGAAATAGGAAAATATTTTATCATTGAGTCTGGACTAGAGTGACAGGGAGGAGAAAATACATGGACACAATCAGGACGAAATCACGACATCACCATGAAATAGAAATTGGGACCACACTGAAGGACGAATATGATCATTGTTTTACCTCGAGTTTAACCTATTTTCGTCGTGAGAACCGAGCAAATCACGGAGTCCAGCTGCATTTTGATTTGGAAGAATGAAGATGGTGAAGAGCCAATGACCGAAGGTAGCAGCTCCTATCACTGCGATGGCTAAAGAGAAGTGTATTATGACTATCAATACACCGGATATAAATATCCAGTGAATTTTTAGGTTGTTGCATAAGTAATTGTGAACTTTTTTGAAGTTTCGTATCTTAACCATGCAGAAAGGCACTGCTATGGGGCTTGGCCAATCATATGGTGGAGTCATGAACTGCTACTCGCCGACTCCCCTCACTCTCCCTCTCCGCAGTCACTCCCGCGCGATTGCTCAAACTTTGCAAACCCGTGATCTTCGGACCACATTTTTGGATTTTTGGCCACATTTTTCGAGAAGTTGATATAGATTCCAACTATCAACTGATACTTATAGTCAAGTGAAAGACCGACGCGCCCAGGCAGCCGATTGATCAAATTTCTAATTTTCACGGAGTTATGACCGAAAAACCAAGGCTATAGCAAAAACTGTAAAATACAGCTAGTCACTTATGCTTCACAGAGTAAGTGTAGAATAGCTGGAGTATCGAAACTGTGATTTTTGAACTTGGAAGAGTTGGAATGAACCAAGTTATTAATGATTTTGTCAAAAATACCAAAATGAATATCCAAAAAAAATCACATTTTTGGTCACAGTAGTCGTATTTAAAGTGGGATCCGGGTCTCCGACTATAGTTTTGATACTCCAGCTATTCTACGCTTACTCTGTGAAACACGTGTGGCTAGCTGCATTTTGACAGTTTTTGCTATAGTTTTGGTTTTTCGGTCATAACTCCTTTAAAATTTAAACTTTGAGCAATCGGCTGCCTGGGCTCGTCGGTCTTTCACTTGACTATAAGAATCCGTTGATATTTGGATTTTATATCAACTTCACGAAAAATGCGGCCAAAAATCCAAAATGTTGTCCGACGATCATGGGTTTGCAAACTTTGAGCAATCTCGCCGGAGTAACTGCGGAGAGGGAGAGTGAGGAGAGTCGGCGAGTAGCAGGGCAAGACTCCACCATGTGATTGGCCAAGCCACATAGCAGTGCCTTTCTGCATGGTTAAGATACGAAACTTCAGAAAAGTTCACAATTACTTATGCAACAACCTAATAGTTAGGGTTTTCACCGACTGCCACTCTTGTGTTATAATTTATGTGCTATTCCGTCTCTTGTCTGAATTCCACCCGTGCTTTTAGATATGTTTCTCATGTACCATTTATATCAAAATGAGATTCTGAGTAACAGTGGGGTGCATAATAAGAGAAGGAGGAGAAGGCAACTCACTTAGCCATGTATTGTATGTCATCACAATGAGCATAAGCCAATACGCGAGAATGAACTGAAAAGGCAGAAAACGCTTCAGTGTCGCCACCAGGGTTCTCGATAATGGAGCATTCTTTCGCGTGTTTCAAAACAGTTCCTTTGCACTGTTGGAACAGTATCAAAACACGCGAAAGAACGTTCCATAAGAGATCCCTGGTGACAACGAATTCCGCACCTGAAAACAGTATAGAAGGACTTCTGCTATGCTGAAGATGAACGATGGAACGTATCTTTCATTCTTTCTCAAAGCAATATATTGCAGTAATGAATATGGACTGTGCTCACTGTTGATGAATTCTTGAATGGCAAGGAGTAGTGGAAGAAGGTCCGACTTCCTCGTTGTTCTTCAGTCTGTCCAACTCCTGCAGATTATTCGTTCGCTATTTGAATCAGTGACTTCCATATGCTGACATGATTGTGGGCCTTGTCTGTTTGACCCTTGTTGGAAGAGGTTCGCAACATTTGGAGGTATACTCGGAACCATTTGATACCCTCATATAGAATTTCCATTGCATATGATTTCTTGAATTGCAAGGAGTAGAGGAAGAAGGCCTGAACTCCTCGTTGTTCCTCAGTCTATCCAACTCCTGCAGTTCATTCGTTCGCTCTTTGAATTAGTGATTTCCATATGCAATGGAAATTGCCCATGTATGGTCTAACAAAAGCATCCAAGATCTCACATTTATTCGATATATGCCCATTGAGTGAGATTGCATCACAGAAAACAGTGAGCTCATTGA
>JACMIF010004093.1:0-13004 GCA_014805445.1 Diplogasteroides magnus | reverse complement strand
GAAAAAGTAAAGGTAGTTTTATTGTTCACTCGTCAAGGGCACTCGAACAATACATATTAGGATCAAAAACCTCGAGGACACTTCGCGACCTTCCCTTGTTAGGATATTTACGCTACCAAACTGAAATGTTGCTCTAGTCTTTATATCTTACAGTTGAAACATATCCAGTAATGACGAAATAGCACATAAAAATGAGAGACAAGGGTGGCATCCAAGTGTGAGACGCGTGCTAGGAATAACAGTTCGAATAGGATGCATAATAAAAAGTGGTCTGCTTTCAGATGCTCGCATTCACGTATCCTAATCAGACAACGTGCCCTGAATTGAAAAAGGATTACGAAAGTCTGGAGTACGTTCACGGAAAAGTGCACTGGTATATTGGAGGTTGGTCAACTATACTATAGGGTGTCGCTCGTGGAGACTTTAGTGCATTCGACGTGTCTCTACTCTCTGAGGAGTTGTTGTCTATCCAATGCAGAGACGACCGCTCCTAGGAGAGTTTCACTACCTTAAAGGTTATGATCCAAGATTCCTAAAAAAATTTTGAAGACATAATCCCTAATGTAGTCAAACTGCCCATCACAGTCCTTTGTTGTATAACGGTAGTAGAATGCTTACGTCTACCGTCTAATTCACTGGGAGCTGTAGTACCTCTCGTGCGATAGACAACCGCTCGCAGGCAATTAAGCGAATGAGAACTTTACTGTCGATTTAGAAGACCTAGTACTGATGAGTATGGTAATCACAACGATCCTGTCAGCAAAACGCACAGTATTGTGCCAAATGCAAGAACAAGCCGGTCGAATATCTTAAATAATGTTCGTGTTGCATATTTTTCAGGCAGAAATACACGAAAAATACGCTAAAATTGAGTTCTAATGTATTATAGTTTGCGTGTTGCCTACATGAACACCGTCTGTTTCTCTCTTCCCTCTTCAAACCTCGTTGTCTCTAGTGGCATTTCTACTGTACATTGAATAGAATAATCGGGGGGTTCGCGGCGGGAGTCAGAACCTCAATTGTGGTGTAGTATGATGGTGTGAATAGTGCGTTTTTTGTTCTTGCATGTGGAAACTCCTTTTCATAATACTGTGAACGACATCTCATTTCGCATCAAGGTCGGGCGAACCTCGATCGAATCGGGGCGTTCGTTCGTAGCGGTCTCGTCCCTGCGAAGTGAGAGACGACCGCTAGGAATGAAGTCAGAAGGAGAGGAGGTGACCGGCTGTCAATAAATACCCGAAAGCAACACCCTACCATACTGACGACTACCCTCAGGCGACATGTACAACACATCGTCTGCGACCAATGATCCTCTCTTCTTCATACTACACCCTTTCGTTGACTTCATTTGGGAGATGTGGAGACAGAAACATCAGGTATTCTTTAAGTGCACAATCCGATTTACGTGCTATTTCTCCGCTTCGACCCCATAAATAAGTCGCGAAATTGATGCTTCAAACGCAATGCATAGCAGCGCTGCCTCTGTTCACATGAACATAGGGTGTCGCTCGTTCGTCGTGCCTCTACTCTCCGAGGAGCGGTCGTCCCTGCATTCGATAGACAACCGCTCCTCGGAGAGTAGAGACACGACGAATGCACTAAAGTCACCACGAGCGACACCCTACATGAACAGCATTGAAAGAATCTATCACTGAGGAAAAACAAACAGAGAATAACCTAGGATCTTCACCAGCGGGAAGTTGACTACCCTACAGACAATGCCAACTGTGCCGACCAACAGCACTTCAAGGAAAAGCAAATGCTTTCATTTGAACCACTGAAGTAAGGCTCGGTTTCGGCGGTAATTTGTCTATTTTACGGGTTGAATTTGAAGGGTACCATATATTTCAGGATGTGCTCACCGTGACACATAACTCATAAATTAGTGAAATAGACTCGGCTCACTTGCAATATGAAATAGGAAGATTAGATGAATGAGAAATGCACTTTACTATTGATTTAGAAACCCTAATATGAAACACCGTCAATTGCAGAAATGTTGATGCGCTCTCGAACAAATACACTGAAAACTTGTACACTTATGAAGAACGTCCCAAATGTCCAGACTGCGGTAATTCTAAGTGAGTTGCGAAGAAAAAAAAATAAATAAATACAATAAAATAAAAAATATCAAAAAAAATTCCGTTAAGGTGGCTGTTCTGCGATAAATCGCATAGCAAACCCGACATCTGCTCGGCAAAGGTGACGAGAATATTTTAAAGAAAGTAGGCGTTCTAAAGCAGTAGTAAAGTCGGCAATTCCCATTTGTCTAGTCCACAGTACCGAACGGAGTGATAATCGCACCTCGGAAAATAGACGAATTGAAAATGAGGTGATGGGACATTTTTACCGGCTGTCAACAACTGCTCTGATAAGAGAACCCTAATCTGTATATTTCTCATGTTGCAGTTGCGCGTTGGAGCAAAGTGCGAAGGCTACACACAGGGAGAGAATCCCTGCTACGGAGAGTGCAGAAATGGAAAATGTGAAGCCTCAGCCAAGCTGAGAGCCTTTGATTTGGATGTGAAGGAGAAGATGAAGAACAAAGTGCAATTTGCGCCATTGGCACAGGTACGGAAAATTTCCAACACGCTAGTCGAACGCGTCTTCTTGATGATTTTCATGTTCTAGATTATTTCTTGATTTGTCGATTTATTGATTTTTCAGTCAAACGACGTCCGATACCCAGCACGATATAGAATTATCATACATAAAATATTATGAGTATTACGCATCCTAACTGAGCTGTTACTCTAGTATATTTATCTCGCAGTTGAAACATATACCATAACGACGAAATAGCATGTAAAAATTAGAGACCGGGATGGCATCCATGTGTGAGATGGGTACTAAGAATAATAGTTCAAATGATATGCATAATATTATTTACAGGAAACGTGTTTCAACGAGCATCACTGTTGTCAGACTCGGGCGGAGGAAGGAGAGTGCAAAACGAACGACTATTACATGACGCATTGGTCAGAATCAACTCATTTTTCACAATGTCAAAAGCCAGTCTTCAGGTGCCGAGGTTCTTGTGGAGTCTGTAACACTACAACATATCAAATCGCTGACGGTATGTTATCTTACACCTGGGAACTTCTCCAGGATGCTTGAATTAAAAAAAATCAACTTAAAAATTTAAATTTAAAAAATTAAATTTTCAGAATGTGTTGATCGTCACATGATGTGTACGAACTTTGAGAAAGAAGGAAAATGCACGAGCGAAACTGATTGGATGGCTGAAAATTGCAGGTTTGGCATTGAATTGAATGAACACACAAAAAAATAGATACCGATTTGTTGGTCGCAGTTTTAAAAAAAACTACGACCTAGCGATAGTTTTCTTTATTACTTCACGTTCAGACATTAGTTTCAAACTACCACAAACAAATCCGTAGTATTTACTACTAAAATCGATAGTTATTTTTCTGTGTGAAATTTAATCGAAGATTTCATCAAACAGGAAGACTTGTGACAAGTGCGCATCCACGAGAAAACAAGAATGTTCGAAAAAGAAGGAAAAGGATGAAGTTAGCTCAACGCCGGATCAAAAGGCCGATTGATATATTTTTTCGATGAGAACTAATAAACATTGATAAACAACACTGATAAACGGCTTTTTGTCTGTCCGACTAGTTTGCATTCACAAATTCTCAATAGATCCATGAGGCACCTCAGATAATAAATAACATGACACGATAAGGCATTGCATGAATTTCGTCATTATTGTGGAAAACATACTTGATATACCGAGTACACACACTCCATCTGGCTGACGACTGCGCACTCTCAAATTTGCGTGCTATTTCGTCGTTTCTCTGACCATTAGCCATGATTTTAAAAGGTTTCACGCTGAACATATAGAGGCGGACTTTCAACTCCGTTTACCACAATAATACTGGATCTTCAAGAGCGAAGAGCACAGACTGGACATGCATTGTATGTCATTTTCGTATTTTCTGGCATAATGTTCAATTCATCGAAGTGCATAAGAAATTTACCATGACAGCAGCTCACGAAACATAAGAAAAGAAACTAAACAAGAAGAAAACGACAATTTCTTCTTACCATTATCATTTCTTCATAATGAAGGCTCATAATTTGCCTGAAGCTCCATTCGAATTACCGGAAATTACAAGAGTTGAATGGCTATTTATGATTTGATTCGTTTTCACGCGATCCACTTGTTGATTCTAACATCCAAGCATAAACATGAAACAATATGATTTCATTATTTCATCGACGACGATTGTGTTTCGTCAACGAGATATTTCCGTTTTGTCTTTACTGGAATTGATTCTTCTGACACACCTCGTGATTTATATGTACAGCATGTATCTCTCCAACCGTACGCAGAAGCGATTTACAACGGTTGGGTTTCGCGCCGTTATTTATGGCTTGAAATCCTTGAAGTGAAATACATAACTCTCTTCTGATAAAAATTACGACCTTCCAACTTGCCCATTCTATTCTACGTAGAATTCTGCACAAGATATACTACTTCGCAGATGCCGATACTGGAATAAAGACCGTGGAAATAGAAGTATCCATGAGAATGAGTCTCCCGAAACTATTTTTAAGATACGGTAGTCTGGTGAGTCTCTCGCTTGTATCTACACTGTCCCTTGGCGATAGAGAATGGAATGAGCTGCTCAAGTATCTCCTCAAGGCAAAACAGGGCACGGAAGGATCAATTTTCAGGCACTATTAGTTCCTGCGGGTCGTCAAAAGATTCTGTATTCTAATAATTTGTATTTATAGTTCGCTCATTTGGTTTTTTGTATCGCTCCTAATTTTGCATGTTATGTCATCGTTTCTCAGCTGTCCATTCTTGATTCTTTCAACCGTGAGAGAAATAGTCAAGAGTAACAGCACAGTTTTTTTGAGAATGTACTTTAAAGTGGTTGAAGTTGTTTAAATGCAATCATGCGAGCAGGTGCCTGCTGGAGCAAAAATGGTGGCCTGCTGGACCACCAGGTGGTCCTCTGACCGGAGGGGGGACAACGTCCCATGGCTCCGTCAGACGGCAGGCAAGGCACCCGCTCGCCCCGTCGCCCAGTCTATCTCCCAATGGGAGTAGAGAGGCTTAGGGAAGCGCATGTCGGGCCGACTTGCGGCCCGGGAACGGCTCATCTCGGCCTCCGTCGACCAATGAAAATGCCATTCTGAAGCGCACGGCTAACTGCGCACCCGTCGCGGGTTCCAGAAAAAGGGATAGGGTAATGCTGTTTATCAATAGATTGGAAATGCAAATGTTCTTTGTGGCAAAGATTTGTGGCTTAGCAAGCATCCAATTCGCGTCATTTTATATGTTTCACGCTAGTCTATAAAGAGGCTAAATATTTTTATTATCAATATATTTACAATTGGTGTTAGATAGTATCGTGAACATATTTAGAAGTACCTACCTAGTGAGCGCACAACATTCGTCTCTTATTCTCAAATTATCCTTTTGATGCAAGACATATTTTGTTTTTCAGCATCGAGTAGTTTCTGCAGCATTGTGTTCAATAGAGACTGCCTAGCGCACCGGATCATGTGCGAATGGAAAATGAACGAGTCGAAATGCACCCGGACGAGGTTCACTTCATTTGGGTGCGATTGGCTCGGTCTATTCGCACCTTCAAACGCACCCTATCGTCTCATCCCTTCTCATTTCTTTCTCATTGCTGTCGGTGATATCAGCCGCTCACAATGTTGACACCCTCAAAAATAACATTCGAAATCATTTGGCTGGGAACGAGGTGCATTTCGATGCGCGTTTGGTGGTTTCTACTCTTCAAGGGTTCAAACTGATCGTATTCATCACGTTTGCTGATCATTCACTGATAAAGGCTTTCTTCTGCGGTTGGCCATATCAAACCTTCCCTCGCTGGTTGCCAGAATTCTTACGTTATGGACTATGCTTCATCGTCGAGACGATCGCAATAGTCGATCGTAATGTCTAGTCGCCTCATTTCATTCCGCGCGGTTGGCGCTTCCTGAAAGAGCCGATCAGGAAGAGATGACATACACACTAGGAATGCGAGCATTTTGCTAAAACTGTCGAAAGTACCCAGTAATGCAAGCAGAATGATTATTTTCCAGGTTATGTTTCACGGTTCCTATGAATAAAAAATAGTTTTCATTTTTATTGGAGCTGTGAAACATAACCAATAAAGTTGCCAAACCCTTGTCCACCCTTGTTTACGGAATCGCATATTTATGAGAAGAGTGTCATGAGATACCTAGGACAGGGTTCGAAGTACTCGAATAATAACTTTTCGAAGTTTTGATTTCCGTTTCCTGTTTTGAAAGAACATGTCTCCAGGTATCGGTGCACTTGTTGAATTTCCACTACCTACAAAGCGGCTAATATTTTCGTAGTAAGTAGTCTGTCCTTTATTTTTTTCCATCGTTTTACCATCCCTGAATGCTCGGACGCCCTGTGACACACTACGTGTCTGTTATCAGTAGGGAACGACTTATGGGACGTCTAACGTCCGTGCGCACTAGTGAGCAATTCTCTCTCGCTCATCGCAGACGACCGGTCGAATGAGTGCACAGACAAAAGCCGTTCCAAAAGTCGTTCCCTAATTATCAGTAAGGAACGATTTATGCAATGTTTAACCTCCCAAATCTCGTCGGAGCGGTCGTGTCTCGCCTCGATAGACGACCACTCGGAGGATATTGGGGAGGTTAGAAATTCGATAAAGCGATCCCTAGTAATCAGTGACTTGCTCGTGTCATCACTGTACGCCCTTGCTAGCCTCAAATCGATACATTTCACGTCGTCTTATCAGTGTCTTACTGAAGATCACTGTTATGATCTCTATGCTGTGAGGCGCGCGCCTTCCCCCCTCCCGCTAATTGCGCGCACCCAAAAGCCTAGGGCGCACGCCGATTCACTTTTGCCTAAATGCCCGCTGCGGTCTTTTTTATTATGCATCCTACCCGAACTGTCAGGCCCAGTACACTCGTAACGTTTTGTTGATCGTCTGTGTCTCTCTCATTTTGCGCTACTATTTCTCCGTTTCTCTGACTCAAATGCGTGATTTAGCGTTTCACTCATTCTACTTATGAGTGAAACATATGATAAGCTT
Organism: Diplogasteroides magnus; assembly: GCA_014805445.1. Classification (NCBI taxonomy): domain Eukaryota; kingdom Metazoa; phylum Nematoda; class Chromadorea; order Rhabditida; family Diplogasteroididae; genus Diplogasteroides; species Diplogasteroides magnus. Next base: position 5,916 of record JACMIF010004093.1, on the reverse strand, counting down.
CTGGGTAATAGTTAGGGTGTCGTAAATGGGACTGTATTGACAGACGGTCAAAATTTGCATCATTTCTATGTCTGCGTCTATATTCGCCCGGTCGTGTTTTCAGCTGGAATCCACAACTAGTAATGACGGCTGTCGATAGGGTCTCATTTACGACACCCTAGTAATAGTTCAACGGGGATGCATAATAGTCGACCATATCGTTCAGATGGCGTCTTGGGATATGGAGACGTCCGACACAGCGGCGTACGGTCCTTTCTTCGGATACATGGGCGCTGCTTCGGCACAGGTGAGCATTCCAACTATAATTGACAGTTTGACTACTTTATGGGATATGTTTCACGAAGCTATATATTTGAAGGTATACCCTCTTGTGAATCATAACCCATCAAGTAATGAAACTGCCAACCATGATCCCAACTGAACTGTGATACCCCAATTCGTTTGTAAATTGTGAACGACTGTCACGCTCATAGTTCACGTGTTATTTCATCATCGGCCTAACCCCAACCCGTGAATCACGGGCCGTGATTTGGGGATAGGTTTCACCGACACTATTTATATAATAGCAAAAACGAGGTCATGAGAAACAGTTGGATAAGATTGCATCGTGTTTTTGGAAATGAAGTTCATTATCATTGTGGGAAACCAACTTGATATACCGAGTAAACACACTCCAACTGGCTGACGACTGTGCACTCTCAAATTTGCGTGCTATTTCGCCGTTTCTCTGACCGTTAGTAATGATTTTGAATAGGTTTCACGCTCAACATATATAGGCTGACTCTAAACTCCGTTTACCACAATAATACTCAGATCTTCACTGTGATCGGTGCTGCATACGGAACTGCCAAGGCCGCGGTTGGCATTTCCTCCATGGGAGTCAATCACCCAGAGCTCATCATGAAATCCGTCATTCCTGTCATTATGGCTGGTATGTAAACAAGAACGAGATATTATGCATCCTCACTGAACTGTCCCTATAGTGTATTTATCTTCCAGTTGAAACATATTCCGCACTGAAGAAATAGCACGTAAAAATGAGAGACCAGGGTGGCATCCAGGTATGAGACGCGTACTAGGAAAAACAGTTCAGATAGGATGCATAATATCTTGAAGAAGATTTGGAAGCGAGGGGATTCGAACTGGGAATTCTAAAACGGTAGTAAAGTGCATTTCTCATGCGTCTAATCCTCTCGGAGCGTCTTTGTATCAAAAGTAGAGACAATCCCTCTGAGTGGATTGTATGCACTTGAAACCCGAATGCGAACATCCGTCTTTCGGACCATGGGGCGAACGCTCTACCACTGAGCTACGCCTGCGATGTTGAGACCACTTCCACTTTACAGGTATCATCGGTATCTACGGCCTGGTCGTGGCCATGGTGCTCAAGGGCAAAGTGCAATCATCTACTATGGGATATACTCTGGGCACGGGATTTGCCCACTTAGCTGCCGGACTCACGTGTGGTCTGTGTGGGATGGGAGCAGGATTCGCCATTGGCATTGTGGGAGATGCTGGAGTGAGGGGCACTGCACAGCAGCCACGGCTATTCGTCGGAATGATCCTCATCCTCATCTTTTCCGAGGTAAATATGTCTTTATTAGTGAAGGCAAATGAAATCCTACGGTTAATTCCGCCATCCTGAATTCTCTAACGCGCGGTCATCTCTATGAATTGGAGGCGACCGAGCGAATGAGAGAGCAGCAGGGGCGGTGAATTGACTCAGATATTGACAGCCGTTCATTTTTATCCATCTAACTTCATCGCCTCTAACTTCGCTGAGACAACCGCTGGGAATGAAGTTAGGCGGCTAGAAAAGAACGGCGGTCAATATCCGAGTCAATTCACGATCTCTAGTCTTTATTAGTGAAGACAAATGGCATCCTAAAGTTCATTCCGCCATCCTTGAATTCTCTAACGTCCGGTCGTCTCTATGAATCGGAGGCGACCGAGCGAATGAGAGAGCAGCAGGGACCGTGAATTGACTCACATATTGATAGCCGTTCATTTCTAGCCGTCTAACTTCATTCCTAGCGGTCGCCTCTAACTTCGCAGAGACAACCGCTGGGAATGAAGTTAGGCGGCTAGAAATTAACGGCTGTCAATATTTGACTCAATTCACGGTCTCTAGAGAGCAGAGAGGCGGAATGAACGTTGGAATATCATTTGCCTTCACTAGTCTTTATGGTAGGCAGTTTGACAACTTTGTGGGTTATGTTTCACATAGGGTAACTTCAAATATATACTAGAATTGAAACTTATCCCATGAAATAGCCACACTGCCAACCATATATTAGGGCGTCGTAAACTGGACTATATTGACAGCCGGTCCAAAAGTGTATCTTTTCTTTGTCTGCGTCTATAATCGCCCTTTGGTGTTTTTGGCTCGAATCCATAACTAGTCATGACGGCTGTCAATATTGGCTGTCAATATCTACGACACCCTACCATATATGTGTTCCTTCCTTACTGTTGCAATTTGCAGGTGTTGGGCCTGTACGGTATGATCGTCGCCCTTATCCTTGGAACGAAATAGTGCATTCATCGTCCCCTTCGCACCGCGTCTTTAACGCCTACATTGTACTTTCCTTGTATCTTCCTCTTTATCTTTGCAGTTAGAACTAGGAAAAGAATGGCCAGAAAAATATTAAGAAAACATGTGATTAACGAATCATAAACTATCTACAATTGAATTTATATAAAAAAATTTGATTGATTTGTTACTGTTTTCTGAGCATGAATTGTTTTCGTTACGCATTTTTATATTTGACACGCGTTGTATTATGTCCGACAACTTCGTTCCTGATCAGAGTCATCTCCTTCAGCTGCTGACCGAGGGGACACTATTAGGGATTTTCAAACGGTAGTACAGTGCATTTCTCACTCGTGGAATTTCCGCAGAGCCGTTGTCTCCACGTTCTATAGATTTTGAGTGGATTATACGAACGAGAAATGCACTTTACTACCGTTTTTGAAAAACTAGACGCTATTACGGCGGACGTCTACAAGAACAGCTACGGATGATCAAGACCGAAGTCGCTTCCTCTACTTTGGCCTTTGGGACAAAAGGCTTTGGTGCCTTTTGGCACTCGGAAGCAGGGGGCTCTTGCCGCTGCGCTTGGGCCTTTTATGTGGACCCATTCATCTTATTTATCTTATTATTTCTACCAACACGACTTGCTATTGATCCTCAGCTCCTCTATCCCCTTCATGTCTCACATGAAACATACAATATTTACTTTTTTGCTAACCAGGCTAGCATTGGTGTACAACAAAAATATTTATTGTATGTTTCATGAGGGGAATGAAGGGGAGAGAACGGCTGAGGATCAATGACAAGTTGATTTGTTCGTGAATGAATAAGATAAATAATATGAATGATGGACCGGTAATGAAGATTTTTCGGGAATGGTTTGCATTCACTACCGCTGATTTTCATGGGCCGCGATTTTGAGGTTAGGGATCGATGAATGTTGAAATATGAAACATTGGCATTGGCTTTTTAGTCGAGAGAAAGAATTCTATGCGCCATTAGGGGAGGAGATATGAAGCTCCAAATTTTCGACTAAAGGTTCACTTGCAACGACGGCTCTCAGTACCGATTCGGTGATGTAGTGTAGTGCCAACCAGGTGGAACATCAGTTTGCAGCAAGAGGGTCGTCTCTATGAATTGGAGGCGACCGAGCGAATGAGAGAGCAGAGAGGCGGAATGAACTTTGGAATTTCATTTGCCTTCACTATTCTTCTAGGGTTGGCAGTTTGACTACATTATGGGTTATGTTTCACATAGGGTATCATCAAATATATATCAGAATTGAAACATATCCCATGAAATAGCTGCACTGCCAACCATAGATATATGTCTTCCTTCCTTACTGTTGCAATTTGCAGGTGTTGGGCCTGAACGGTATGATCGTCGCCCTTATCCTTGGAACGAAATAGTACTGTCGTTGTCCCTTTCGCACCGCGTCTTTAACGCCTACATTGTACTTTCTTTGTATCTTCCCCCTTTATCTTTGCAGTTAGATCTAGGAAAAGAATGGCCAGAAAAATTGAAAAGACGTGATTAACAAATCATAAACAATCTACAGTTGAATTTATGTTAAAAAAATTGATTAATTGTTACTATTTTCTGAGTATAAATTGTTTTCGTTACACATTTGACACGCGTTGTATGATGTCCGACAACTTCCTTCCTGATAAGAGTCATCTCCGTCAGCTGCTGACCGAGGGGACCCTATCACGGTTGACGTCTACCAGGGGTTCTAAAACGGTAAATCTGTCGTCATTCTTCTCCGGAGCACGGCTGTCTCACTCCATGATAGACGACCGCTCGGTGGAGAAGAATGACGATAAATTTGCCGTTTTTGAACAACTAACGTCTACAAAGAACAACTACGGAAGATCAAGACCGAAGTAGATTCCTCTGTTTGGCCTTTTGGCGCTCGTTCTGGGGCCTTATATTCGTATTGGGCCTTTTGTCGTTGGGGCCTCTTGGCACTCGGATATTGGTCCTTTTGTAGTTGCGCTGGAGGCCTTTTGGTACGGACCCATTCATCGAGTTCATATTATTTATCTTGTTCATATTCAGAAACGAATGGACTTGGCATTGATCCTCAGCTCTTCTATCACGTTCATTTCCCTCATGAAACACAATATTTTCTTCTTTTTTACACCAGTGCTACCGTTCCCGGGGTAGCATTGGTGTACAACAACAATTTTTTTTGTATGTTTCATGCGGGAAATGAAGGGGATAGAAGAGATGAGGATCAATGCCATGTCACTCAAGCCGCATATGAATAGGATAAATATGATGAATGATGGCCCGGTAATGGATATTTTTTGGGAATAGTTTGCATTCACTGCCCGATGAGAAAATGAGGACTAGTGCGAAATCTTCTTTCGGTTTAGAACACCTAGTCGGTATCACGTCCCAACAGCAATATTCATGAAATAAAGAAAAAGATTCACCAAGGGTAAATCCATACTTTACCTTTTCACACGCATAACGCAGGTGCATTCTAAATACCCCTCATGCAAGATACGACAATAAATATTTGCAGTATAATGGCGATATAGCCACTAGGGTTTCTAAAACGGTAGTAGAGCGCATTCGTATGTGGTCAAAATCTCGTGCAGCGGTTGCCTATCGCGTTAGGGAGACAATAGCTCTTAGTAAATTAGACGACAGACGAATGCACTGTACTACCGTTTTAGAAACCCTATAGACACGACATGATTATTTCGCACCTTTCGTTACTATAGTATACAACAAATATTATAACTTTTTCCCGTTTTCTATAACATCGGTTTGTTTTTGAAGATCCATCACTATTTAGTTTGTTTATGACGCAGTAATTGTAAGATCGGATCAGTCTGTGACTACTTTGTCAAGTAATTTCGATCGGGCTCAAATGCAGTGCGTTTTTATACTTATCAGCACAGAAGTTACTGGTAGATTGGAGAGGTCACACATCGCTCTAGTTTTTGACCTGGAGCAATTTAAGCTTTTGAAAAACTCAATTTTCGTCGTTTTTCATTGAAAAATCGTAACTTGGCCAATTTGAAAGATTTTTCGACGTTCTTTTTTGCATTCGAATCGCCTTGAAACGCTCTTTCGTGATCTATCTAAAGCGCCAATAGGAATCATTAGGGAGTCAAGTTAAAGAGAAAAAGGCGAAAAATCGATTCCGCCCTATTGCAAATAATCTGCCGAAACATCTTTTTCCCGGTCGATGATGCAACTTTTTATTTTTTATTAATAATCTACGTTAAATTTCACATAATATAAGCTTTTCAAAGTGAGAAAAGAACGGCACACTGATGGTGCACTGAGTCTCGGAATGTTGGCTTTCATTTTCGACCATGACCCGGGGTTCATGGTGTGAAAAATCTGTGATCAAGGATCGACATGGG
>JACMIF010004091.1:0-13005 GCA_014805445.1 Diplogasteroides magnus | reverse complement strand
TGAAAGGAGTTCGACAACTTGGTTGTAGTCAGAGTGGACGCGTTGCGCTCCTTCAAGATATCGAGGCTCAGGCAGTCGACAGATGACGATGCTTCTGGCTAGATCCGTTCCTTCCTTGTTGACAATGTCTGCGGATGCCCTTGGTTGGTTGTCAGGAGTGTCCATCTCCATTGGATTGTCATCGGGAATAGGGGCCTGCCTAGGTATGGAGGAGGAAGGGCTACGGGGTTGAGAGACAGAGGGGGGAAGGGACTCTACTCTACTCCTAAGTGAACTACACTCTGCCTCAAGCTTAGACATTCTATCCTCCATACTTCTACGATCGTCCAGTAGGACTCTGACCTGTGTCATGAGGAGGGTGACTGCTTCACTGAGGTTGAGAAGGGAGTCGGGGTCTTCATCATCGTCAGATACTCGTCGTGGCCTCTTGAGTGGTTGTGAATCTGCAGAAGAGGCACCCAGAAGAGAAGCAACACGAGATAGGGGAGATAGAAGGCTATTCATATCGTCACCTTTGTTGGCACCATAAGTAGAAAGTTGAGGCCGGTGCTAGCCTGTGAGTGGGGAAGCGGCCACGAGAGATGAGGAAGGGCCGACCGGTCACGAATCAGACAGAGAGAGGGAATGATTGTTGTGGATATGTAAATACTGTAAGGGATCAGGAATAAATTTGTGCTTTTGTAAGATTACGGTAATAGCGACGCAAGTTGTAGATGAGACAGAATTTGCAGAAACAGGCATTTCGAAATTGGCTTGTGGGAAATGGTAGGAAGTTGAGACATAACCGGCTAGTACGCCGTATTGCAGATCGCATGAAATTCGTCTAGTAAAAAATATAAAAAAATTTATTGTGCCGATTTGTAAGAGTAAGTGCTGATAATTGACTGCCGAGTATTTAATTGGTGAACAATTATGAATTCATCGCTCCTTCTCTTTGATTGATAATATTCTCCATAGCCGGAACGATTACATTCTCGAGATGTTTGTCGGTGATTTCGTTCGAGTGCTGATCCTGGTAACACCTAAAGAAGGAAAGAAGTAATATTGATTAAGAGTAATTCATACTTGGCGTAGAGATTCCAGTACTCCTCGAGTTCTTCAGGATTTATCTGCTTCAATCTCTCCACCTTGAACATTGAATAGTAGGGTTCTCTTATCGAGACGTTATTGACAGCCAGTATCCTCCTAGCCTTCTAACATTCCTAGCGATCGACTCTTATTTCACAGAAACTGCCGCTAGGAATGAAGCTATACGATTATGAGTACACCGGCTGTCAATAAAAGAACACTAATGAATATGTTTGATAAGTTATTTCAGTTCTACCTGATCACATTGAACATTCTTCCCGAATTCTTGTCCTTGAATCTCATTTGAGAACTTTTTGAATGCCTTCGTAGCCATTGTTACACTGAAATCGCAATTGAGAATCGGAAATTGACAATTCTCACTTTAGATGAGTAATAAGTCGATTCTGTATAGGGTGCATTGTACCGTTTGAATAACTCAGCAACTTCGACGTCTGAAATAGTTTCGTCTTGCATTATCTGCTACTGAACAGTACCAGAAGATCTCTTGGATATCGAAGAAGGAACGAGAATCCTGTTTTTGCATTAATATATCCATGCCTTATTGCTTCAATGGCATCTTTTCTTACCAACTTAATATTACATTTCATCTCTATCTTGTGTGCCCCACTTACTGAAGGGGCTCCATTCCATTTTCTGTAGACTTCATCATCATAAATGACTCTATAGAAGCCGTAACCAAATGGATCAACGATGAATTCGCTGTCTATAGGAACAGGCAACACTATCTTGTCCTCTGCAACAACAGTCACCAGTAGATCATCCGGTTAGGGACAGCGCCATTAATTTTTGCGCCATAATGGTGAAAATGACATTCTCAGCACTCTTACGGCGCATCTGTCCATTTCATCGTTATGGCGCAAATTTCCATGGCGCCGCTTACTGTCACCCGGATCAGGAACCGTTTTTCCTACCGTGACTCCAGAAGATTGTAATGTGTCTAGCAAAATTTGTCTGCCAGAAGACAGGAATTGACCATCGGGAACTGAATCTATTATGTATTGGGCATGCCAAATGACCCCTACGTCTCATCTCTGAATGATTCATCCTGATATCCTGAGTGGAATCGACTCTGTCTGATTTCCACGTGATTTTCGTGTCTTGAGACAAGAAGAATTGGATAGCCCCTCTGCAATGAAAAGAGAACGATATAAACCACATGGAAGATACGACCTGTTCAATCCATCCCTTCATCAGTTCTCTGAACATACGAGAGTCATATTCCTTCACTTCAGTTGTGATGAAATTTATCAAATCCATATGGGTGACCGTCGAATAGGCGAACGTGTGCAGATATTTCTAAATGATCTACGGATTGATTGCGAGAAATAGTTGATGCACTCGAATAGCTGCATTCCATTTCTCATTTCCCACCGTCGCTCGGATCATTCGAAGGAGAGTTTGGCCCTGATATGTATACATGGTAGCTGTTCACCAGTGTTGGAAAGTGGATCCCAAATTGCATTCCATTTCTCTGTGCTCTCTACCGAACGGTCGTCTACATGCACAAGGGACAATCACGCGATCGAGAGTGCAGAGACGCGGAATGAACATAGGGATTCACTCTGCCAAGACTACTGTTCATATAGTAGCTTAAACAACCTTTGCATAGATCGTTTGGAACTGTGACAGTATCTCATAGTTGGTGAATACTTCTGGAGCGAATAGTGGAAGAACATAATCATCGATGTTCAATGAAAGGATCTTTCTCCTTTCACTTATGTGTATTTCGTGGCCCTGAGGCATTATCAAAAGAAGTTTTCTCGAAAGAAATGTACCAATGGAAGAGAATCGATGTCATAAAGTCTCGCGAATCCTTCATTCAACCACACATTAGACCACCAATCGCATGTTACAAGATTTCCAAAGTACTGCAAGGTCAAATGGTGTTATGTATTGATTGAAGGCGATGAATCAGTTCGTGTACGTAAGTACTGTATTCCATTGCAGGGCCAAGTGAGAGCACATTCTCACTCACCACAATCAATCCAGGATTCTCCATTCCTGCGAATGTGAGATTCTTGACGAAGACAAAGTCTAAAAACTAAGAATTTGAAATGACAATAAATACATTTTCGTGCCTATCTTGTTAATCATGAAGGGAACATGGTGGAGTTGTCGAACTGTTTGAACTGCTTCAGTGGCCAATCTCAGAGAAGAATCCATACGTTCTTTCAATGAAGGATTCATTATCACTCTAATCTGAAAATAGACGGTGCACAGTCTCAAACATAATGAAATACGTACCTTCATTCCGTTAACTTCCCCTTCTTTCGTTGCGTAATCATTGACTGTGAGAGCTAGAAGATAAGTGGACATGATTGGCGTTCTTTCGAAAGAAGTTGTCGTTGTTCTAAAGGAGGTAATGGCTTATGATAATACAAAAGCTCTTGCTTGATAGTGACAATGCGGCTTTTCTCCGGCATATTAGAAAATGCGTTTAGTGCTGATGGATGGACAACCGCGAGATCGAATGTCGCCCGAATTAACAGAATGATTATTGTATTTCTGTTAATTGCAAACCTTGTAGGCTGGTTCGTCAAAAACAGGAACCCACTGACGAAAATACGTCGTTTCTCCTTGCGAGACAATGGAAACCTTGCCCAGTTCGTCGTCCCTACAATGATTCCTTCAGAGAACTAACAAATGCGCCCTCAAACATGGTCTCGTACAATCCCTGATTATCCATACCGGCCACATCGTTGAAGCGAATCTGAATCTCAGACTTATAATCACAATAGTTTCTGTCTTCACTAGGGATCGAATTCTGTAACGTTATTGACAGCCCTTTATTTCTAGCCGTCAAACTTTATTCCTAGCGATCATCTCTCATTTCGCAAAGACGACCGCCGGGAATGAAATTAGACGGCTAGAAATGATCGGCTGTCAATAACGTTCCATAATGTGACCCTAATCTTCACCTTCAACTTGTAGTCAACTCCAGCATTGATAGAATTGTCCAACTTGAGAATGGCCGTCTCTTTCTTTTCGTTGAACTTCACATTTGTGACTCTCGCGTCAATTTCGTCATTTCCCTTGTTCACCACAGAGGCCTCTGAGATATTCAAGGAGCGTGAATGAATCTCGATTTCCGTTGTTCCTTCTTCTTTGTTTTCGAAGTCAATGATCACCAGACCTGTCTCAATCATTTCATCAATATTGAATGACAATATCAAACCATCGAAGGAAGACTCGGTTACATTGTTGAATCCACGAACATTCACATTCAGAGTGATGTTGTAGTGAGAGGGAATTTGCAGCCCAGACAATCGATATTCCTCAAACCTGAAGTAAGACAAGCAATGGTCGTCGTTATCGACATCTCACTTCCGTTGTGGCTTCGGCACCCCAAACTTGTCCAGATAAGGGATCTTTCGAGGAATCGAAGCATCTACAACGAGAAGAAATTCCAGCAGAAGAAGGCGATGGAGCCACATTTTGTGACGGAATCCATTACAGAACGCATTTTAACGGCGAGGGATCGGATGATTGGAAGTGACGAGTCAAAAGTGGATGTGGTTCAGCAATTTTGAATGGAATCACATTTATCAAAACGTTCTGTCTCCGAGTTTCGTGAGATTGGTTTTATTGTGGTAGAAACGCAATCACAGCAAAGTAATCATCCGCATTTCTCGATGTCATGTTGACCTGAACAGTTACCTGGAAATAAATAATAACTCCATGTGAAGTATCTTGACAACTAAAGGAATCCTTGTAAGGATGCTAAAGATGGAATTAATGAACTTCGACAGTGTTTCACTTAAGTCTCAAACTGAAAACTTTGAAGTTGTGAACAACCACGGGAAGCTAAAAAAGGGAGACCAAAAGCCCCGGAACTTGTAGTGATCGGTTGTATTGTCAATGTATACCAACTTGATATAACGAGTACGAATCTTTTCTCAATTTCATCCTATGCTCTCTCTCATCTGCGGGATACCTCGTCGATTTTCTAACCATTAATCACGATGTTGAATAAGTTTCACGCTCAACATATAGAGGCTGACATTTGACTCCGTTTACATGAATAATATTATCTGAACATTGAAAACAAAGAGAGAGAAAGACGAACTGTGTCTCCTATGTACTCAAGGAGAGGGCCTATAGTGACGCTAACTGGTCAATGCGAATCTTCGTGGCACTAATACTGTGGTATTGGCTGCATTGCCTTTTTCGTATCTATAATTACCGAGGGCAAATTGAGATGGGTGATAAATTCGGTTTTCTCAGCCATCTGCCCCAGAGCTCATTTTCTCCGGAGAGCCAATCTGGGCACGATAATGAATGGATGAAGCGTTAAAGAGAGAGGAAGACAACAATTGCATCTTCTTGCAGGCGGAGCTTTCTTCTTACGATATGGCACTCGTCAAATCTACCCTTTTATCGTATTACTGCTGTGTAGATAAGCGCTTGTTTAGACTGTTTCGCCGCTCAGAAATAGATGAGCGCTTATTCACGTGCTTGTTCGAGCAACCCTAATATATCCCTTAAGAATGCCTTGTCTCCACAGACTGCTGGTCGAGGAGCTCCATCTGCAAGTTAGACAAATCATACATGGGTAGAAATCGTGACAATATTTTCAAGCAAAGTGCCTCCCATTTTCCTCCCACTCATTCTCATAAAGATCAAGAGATCAAAGATCATTAGCATCTTATTTACGCGCCTACGTGCGAAATGACACCCTACTGTTTGACAGGCTGTGTGCACTCAGCTAACCCTCCTTTGCAAGAATAGACATGCATTATTGATTGATCCGCCACGCCCCCCTCCATTCCACTCTGCCTATTTCTCCTCACTCATTCTTCCCTCGCCAACCCCGCCCGGTCGCCCCATGCTCTTCTCCCTCCTCCATCTCCTCTCCCCACTGGCGGTACGGTATCGATCGACTAACGAGAAATCGTTGCTGGGGTTACTGTAGCCGACTATCGATTACCGCATTCTCAGGGCATCTTGGCTGTGGCCGTCTCCCTCACAGTCCTCTGCTCAAGGAGTAAGACAGAAAAATCGAAGGTGTGTTAACATTTCCAAACATGATAATCGTTGGATGTCAGTAGTAAGTGTACAATAGCGGGGGTTACTGTGGATCGATCGATAATCAATCAATATTTTGTAGACGGATAATCGCGTCCAACTGGCGGACAAGAGCGAAAGTTGCAGGAGCTCCTATAAGAGCTCCAACAAGAGCACCGCCACCTCGATCGGCCTCTCTCCCAAGTCCAAGAAGTTCCGCGCCAAGCTCGCCAAGGCCAAGAAGCCCAAACCCTCAGGCTCAGGTAAAATCAGGATTTCGTCATTGACCGCAACGCGCATTCAGAAAAGCCCGCAGCTGGAGCTGAGGAGCAGTCGGAACCGGAGCCGAAGACGGACATCCACTGGAGCGCCGACGTAGTCCATGTAAAGGATTACGGTGATGCAGCGGGTTACTGTACCATTCATAAACAGGGCGTTGGTGCACTATACCTACGCGTAGCCACTGTCAGGCCATACTGTACTCCCCTGATTTTCAGGGTGGTTTCGGTCCCGCTGGTTCTGCCGGCACCGAGGGGTCCGTCCCGGTTGCGCCGAAGATGATGCCGGGAAATATGCTGGCTGGTAAGCAGCGCAAGTACGGTCGCAATCATCGGAACGATTAATTCAGATACCAAGGATGCCAACTACCAGACTCTGGGCGCTGTTCAGGATGGACAGGTTCGTAAGATCAAAGATCAAAAGATCAAAGATCGATTCTTAAGGGAGTCTTTGGGGATGATAAGGCCGATGGAGACGAAGCGCCACCGCCTCCCGTTGCGAAAGCACCACCACCGCCTGCTGTGAAAGCGCCAAAAGTCGGAGGAATTCTTGTGGGTACGAACCCGACCGCAACGCACCCGCGACGCATTAAATGATTCAGACACCAAGGACCCCAACTACCAAACATTGGCTGCCGTCCAAGCCGGACAGGTGACCGCAACGCGACCGCGACACGTGAACCAATACCTTTAAAGGGTATCTTCGGAGATGACAAGGCCAAGCCGGGAGAAGCGCCGCCACCAGCAGTCAAGGCTCCCAAAGTCGGAGGCATTATTGTTGGTACGAGATCAAAGGATCAAAGTTCAAAGACCAATATGACGTCTTCCAGGAAAAGACGATGCCAACTATCAAACCTTGGCAGCAGTACAGGCGGGACAGGTAGCAATACATTGACCGCAACGCTTCCACTCATGCGACGCGGTTAAGGGCATCTTCGGAGAGGATAAAGCCAAGGGCAAATCGCCCATTGCTGCAACAACACCCAAGGCGCCGAAAGTGGGAGGAATTCTTGTTGGTGAGTGACCAAAGTTCAAAGATCAACGACCAAAATGCGTCATTCAGGAAAAGACGATGCCAACTATCAAACCTTGGCAGCAGTACTGGGGGGACAGGTAGCAATACATTGACCGCAACGCTTCTACTCATGCGACGCGGTTAAGGGCATCTTCGGAGAAGATAAGGCCAAGGGCAAATCTCCCATTGCTGCAACAACACCCAAGGCTCCGAAAGTGGGAGGAGTTCTCGTTAGTAAGTGAACAAAAACGAAACATCAAAGATCAATTACTATCAGAAAAGGACGACGCCAACTATCAAACTTTGGCCGCAATACAAGAGGGACAGGTAGCAGCATTCTGACCGCAACGTTTCGACTCATGCGTCACGGTTCAGGGCATCTTCGGAGAAGACAAGGCCAGGGGTAAAACTCCCATTGCTACAACACCCAAGGCACCGAAAAAGGGAGGCGTTCTCGTCGGTAAGCCTGACCGCAACGCAACCGCGACGCGCGAAACATTTCCAGACACAAAGGATCCCAACTACCAGACATTAGCGGCTGTTCAGGAAGGACAGGTCATAAAAATCAAGAGATCAAAGATCACAGATCAACTCCAGGGAATCTTCGGAGAGGATAAGAATAAGGCAGCCGGGAAGCCAGCTGAATCGCCATGGCCGCAAAAGAAACACGGTACGCGTCGCGTCCGCAACGCAACCGCGACGAGTGAAATGATCTTTAAGGCGATCTGTACGAGGCCTTGGGGGAGCCTCCCGTCGTTCCGCCGGCTCCACCACAGAGGAAACACGGTACGTGTCGCGACCGCAACGCATCCGGAGCGAGACCGCGACGAGTATAACGAAATCGCATTAAGCTGATCTGTACGAGGCCTTGGGGGAGCCTCCCGTCGGTCCGCCACCACAACCGCTATTACCCAATGTCCCTGCTCCCACTCCGCCATCCAAACCCAAGACTACGAAGATGTCCAAGGGGAAAGCTGGACGTGAGCACTCACGCGACGCATGGACTTACGCGTCGCGGTCGATGACAAAATAGACGATGAAATACAGATCCGAAAGTCAAGAAGCCGTCGCCGGTGAAGCACAAGACGAAAGGGGGCTCGAAAAAGAAGATGAAGCATCACAAGAAGGGTGAGGATGCAACCGCGACGCACTGGGCAGACGCGTTGCGGTTACGATGATGAAATCGGTCGAAATTGCAGATGACGATGATGAAGAATAGTCGGAAGAGTCAGTCCCTGATCGGATATATACGTCCAGTTCAGAACTAACAAAATCATTCCGATAAATGTACTTGTATATATTTTCCATGTGTAGTGTCATAATTTCAAAAAGGTTGTGTACTCGGAGGGCCGGAGTGGTGGCAAGAATGTGCTGATCATCCATAAATTGTATAAAAATCGAGTGAATTTCGTGCGCGTCACATGTTTAGTAAAACATTGTTTACTTTTACGACGACTTTTTCGCTTAAAAGAACAATGTGATACCGGTACATCTGCACGCGGCGGACTCGTTACTTGCTGTACAGTATACGATCATTACGGTAGGGCTACTATAGCTGGATAATATACTACAGTATTACTGTAGTATACTACCCAGCTATGGTAACCCTACCGTAATCCACGGTAACCGACAGAATATTACAGTATACTACAGTACCCACAATAGGTACATTACATACAGCAACTAATTTAGTGCTTGGCCTTTACCCTGTTTGGTCCCTTTGGATTTGTTGTCCCGTTTCTTCAGGCAACGTCTTACGAAAATTTTAGGCTGAATTGACCCAACCCGGTTTTGACTCCCCAAAATCACCCGACCCAATCCGAATTTGGTCCGGCCAACATGTCCTTTCGAAGTATGCCTGTTAGATGCCGCGAAACGCATATTTCTAACCTCCTTGTTCTAGCCCAACCGGTCGTCTTTCAACCTCATAGACAACCGCTCGGATGAGAACAGGGAGGTTAGAAATATGCGTTTCGAGGTCTCTAATGCCTACTAGATACCTTGATTGCGCGAGAGGGGATGGGAGAGGGACGGAAGCTGCCAGACACCGTGTCGTTCTCTCTTTCCGCGTGCAGCACTGGCGGCTGACTTGTCTGGCTCATTTCACCACTTGCAACTGCAACCGAGAATATTGATTGACTGCTACCGTAATCCCATGCGATCGTTGTTAGCATCTTCTATTCTATATCATGCTTAGTACGGCAGACGCTCAAAACTAATCGCACATATGCGATTCGCAGTCTCTGCTTAGCAGTACTAAATATGATATTGATTGATTGCTTCCGTAATCTCGGTTAATCAACATCTAGGACTCACCTTCCTCCCCCGCCATTTCCGGATTGTGAACGGCTGCAGCCCCTCCGAGAGACGACTTGCACACCACGAGAATGCTCTGTAAATATTCACCCTATTTTGGGAACGCCAATGGCCTAAAAACAGAAGAAAGTGACTGTTATACTAATGATTAGAGCACGGAAAGCAAGCAAAAGTGTATTTTTTCTGCAGTCGAATTCCTTTGGAGCCGTTGTCTCTATCGTGTTATGGACAACCGCTCCGAGGGAATTCGTCTAATTCAATTAGACGATAGAAATGTGCACTTCTGCTTGGATTCCGTTCCTTAATAACGCAACTACGGGCAAAGAAAGCGAGGAATGATTGTTCTATGTAATACCCTATGGTGCACAAAACTTCCACGTGTCTACCACAATATTCGACGTGCTTTTCACTAATACATTCATCAGATGGTAGTTGTACAACTCGTGACATTGAATTTCCGCCGATCTCGTGCAACATTGTTCGTCCATTCCAAACATAGTTGGAAAGGACACCCGTAAATACAAACAACAATTCAGATTGTCTCTTGCGGTGTCCCGAATGAAAATTACCGAATTTTGCGCGGGGGGAGGGTCCGTAAATCCTAGTATCAGCCCACCTCGAGATCCCAAGACGGTGAATAAGGGGCCGTATCCATGAACGGGGCAAACGGGACGTCATTTGAGTAAGGGGGGGGGGGAGGATCTTTGGCAAACCGGACCGCTCCCCCTCGCCTTGTGACGTAACGTTTGCCGCGTTCATGCCTCCGATTCCAAAACAGTGAATAAGGAAAGCCGAACGAACCTTGAGCACCGTATTCAGTAGGATCATGTCCAGATTCACCGGCGATTCGCAGTTCTTCGAAGCGATCTCGTATAGGGCGGGGTCAACCTGAAACAATCTTACTTAAAAAAATAAAATAATTAATCAAATACCCTGCCAGAGTGGAGTTGCTCCAGCAGCTTGGTCGAAAAGAAGGCCATTTCTGTAAAGAGGCAACTATATACAGAAAACCATTATGCTAATAAAACAGTGGGCGTATAGTTTAAATAGTTCAGTTCAGGGTCGATGCCAAGTTAGGTGCTCAAATTGTTCGTGTCAATGCCGGGTTCGGTATGCGTTTTTGAACTTTTTGAACATCGATTGTCAGGAAAGTTGCGAACGGGGGGGCGTTCTGGGTCATTCGGGGGTGCGTATGGGGGTTTGAACTTTTTTAACATCGATTTTAAGGCAACTTGCGAACAACCCCCCCCCCCCTCCCGGCTACAATAGTTCAAAAGAACTCACCGCAAACTGCCTTCGTGTGACTTTTCGAATCCTTCAAAATGTTCTCGACGAGATGCGCGTTCTTGACGAGCTGAAACCACAAACAGATCACATACAATTTAGCTTGATTTCTTTATTCCTAGCTGATCTTAACGCGCCTTTCAAAGCATGTACATAATCAACCTTAGACATCCGCAAATTTTAAATATACCAACAGTTTCAAATATCGCTTGATTTAACCGATCACAGAGGACATTTTCTTTCAAAATTGACAAATGTCGGACATTTCCAAATCACAAAAAGACGGTGTATTTTGCGAATGTCCATGACTGTTTCAGAACAGGAAAGCGGCAGAATACTGCGTCGTAACGCGCGATATCGCCTTGAAATGGTATTTCAAAATCAGTTGCTCATCCAGTTATTTAAGTTTATAAATAAATTTCTTTTAAACAAATTGAGAGAAAAAAACACCCACTCGCTCTTGATCTTCGTTGTCTGATGATCGCTCCATGCTTCCCTTCAACACAACGAAACTGAAACAAGATGAATTCATTCAACAATAAACGGATAAAACGAGCAAGGTAAACCAAAAAACCAAAAACTGCGCGCGCGGCTGTTCGTAGTGCTGTTGATGGTGCGCGGAGTGCTGCTTAGTGGCGCTTTTTCGCAAAGGTCACCGCGGATCGCGCACTCATTGTTTTTTTTCACACTTTTGTATTTGCGTTGTAAATACATTGTATTTCATAAAAAATAGATCTATTAGAGATGATAAGCGTAATAAAGGAAAGGTTTTCTTACTGTTGAATACTACGAAGTGTATGCATTGGCGCATTTCTCATGTGAAATGGGCTAAATGATAAGTGATTTTTAACTGTGTACACAAATGGTGACCAGGAATGGTTTAGACATTCGAATTAAGGGGTACTGGGAAAAGATGATTTAATCTTAGAGATCAGATGGCCTTCCATATCCGTCCTCACACACGATATAAATGTTTCCGTCGAGCATATCTCGACTCGTGAACCCAAATTCCACAGATGTCACAACTTGGCCAGTCTACGACGATGCTACTCCGAATAACAACTGCAGTTTAAGAACCGGAACGTTTAAGAACAGCGACAGTGCGTCCTTCGAACTACCGTAATGGCCGCTGGGAGAGAGGCATACGGTGGGACACCAGAGTCAATGCGGGATTGAAACACCATGTTCATAAATCCTCAGTGATGAGATCTTGGGTTTTTAATCGATATTCAAATTCAGTTCTGATTCTTCCGTTTTCCGCGGAGCAGTAGTCTACGCTCATAGAGATAACCGTTCCGTGGATAATGGAAGAACCATAAATGAATTTGACTACCGTTTTGGAAACCCTAATGAGATCCGAGAGAAACTAGAGAAGAGTTCCCTTATCAATCGCACTTTTCATTGAGGAGCGGTCATCTCTCAATTCATCATAGACAACTGCTCCCCAATGCAGAATGACGGCAAAGATGAGCAGTACGATTGATAAGGGAACTCTAAACTAGAGTATCCGACCGAGTAAGAGGGCTGACTTCGTTGGCTGAATCGGTGTGAACGCCTTTTTTATTTCGAGTCAAAGAATTATGAAGGCTTCAACAGTACGAACAATTAACATGAATGGAATTGAAAATTTATGAAGATGCATAAAGATGAATGATGTCCTATCAATTAAATAGGATGAGACAAAAACAAGAACGCGAACAGAACCAATGCAAATATATCAATAACTGTAATTGCAGAATGCATGACAATTTAGGAAACCCTGGTGGAAACGTTACAAGATGGAATAAGTAATGACTAGAGACCGTGAGTCACATGTTAATTAGGGTTTCAAATTCGGGAGTAGAGTGCATTCGTCTGTTTTCTGATTTACGAGGAGCGGTTGTCTATTGCATGAATGAGACAACCGCACAGCGTGCCGAAAAGTGGAACATCCGACTATTGCAGCGCATCAATATCGCGCACATTCGTGAAACCGCGACGCGTCCCAATGTGCCTTCCACGGGACGCGTCGCGGTTTCA
>JACMIF010004088.1:0-13018 GCA_014805445.1 Diplogasteroides magnus | reverse complement strand
ACTTAAAAATTCAATACTAAAAAGCCGGACCATCGTTCGTTTCCAGCTAGAAAAATGCCAGGGGATGTCAGGGGATTCCCCGGGAATCCCCGGGATCCCCCGTCAATGGGGGGATTGGGCTGGACAGTATGAATCTGCTGCTCATTGAAAATGTTCTGCAATTCGCTGATATTTGACCACGGAAAAGTTTGCTACCACGCGCTGTCACCTCGTTGCGTTTCGTAGAATCGTTTTCAGCCTATCCGTTACTGCTGTAACCGAATATTGCTTATTGTTTATGATGCACTAGGATAACATCTATTGAATTATCAGAGCTTTTCTTCATTTTTGGCCTTGATGAAGAAATATTTACATTATTGTGAAAAAGTGGCAAATTCCGTTCTAACGTTTCCACTTTTTGAAAAGAGACATGCATCTGCCTCGACAGAATTGGTAAACGAATCCTACTGAATCCACAAAAAAATATGATTACAGCAAGCCCTGGAAACAGAAATTGAGAGAGGAAGAGGGAAAGAGAGAGAAACTGAGAACAGACGAAAAATTGAGAGAGGCTGAGGGAAAACCCTCAGTCTTTCTCTTTTTCTCTCTTTTCCCTCAGAACCGTATGGTGTGCGAGTACACCCTAGGTCTGCCGACCTTTCCTAATGACGCTCATCTTATGACGTCATCATATATGACGCATGCCGTTTTCATTTTACTTTGATTGTTTTTGTTAAGTTTTCAATTTAACTTTCGCTTGTTTTTTTTATTGTATGCATAGTCACATTGCCTATTGAGTAGAGTTCCCTTATCAATTGTACTTTTCATATTTCTCGTCATTCTGCATTGGGGAGCGGTTGTCTATGATGAAGTGAGAGACGACCGCTCCCCAATGCGGAATGACGAGAAATATGAAAAGTACAATTGATAAGGGAACTCTACTCCAGAGTTCTTTTATTTTACTTTCGCTTGTTTTCGTCAATGGTAGATGTGACCTAGGCAGCGATGAGAGGAATCACAACGCTGCCTATGACTTGTGACCTAAATAGCAGTCAGGGAGAGGAATCACCACGCTATCTAGGACTTATTCATTTCTAGTGTACAACTCTGAGAGTTATCTGCGCTTTTTTTAGTTCTCATGTTTGTTAAGTTGTCTATAATTAGCACTATTGTCGATGCGGGTTCATGTGAAACATGATAATGTCAATTTCAGAGCATGATTTCGCGGAGGCGGAAGATAGGAGACGTAGAGGATTCTGTGAGAAGCAAACTGGGGAAACTGGACTAATTAACGAGTAATATACGTCAGGCCAAATTGCCCTGTTTTGTTCGAAACCTGCGACAAGCCAGTATCCAGGATAAGCCATACTACAAGGTACTAATGCTGATAGCTCGTATCACATAGCGAATTAAGGTGCCCAATCATGATGCAACGGCCACAATTGATCTGCTCACAGATGTTGTTGCATTTTGTGACCGTCACACCGCTGCCATGAAGACTGTTGTTAATCGATGGTTCAGTTCATGTCTCGACAAGGTTAACCAATGGGTAGAAAATCGTACTAAATGACGTATTCAGTTGCTGCCAAAAGCGCAAAGGGCGAAGTACACTCCTCGCACTGTCTCAAGAAAAGGTCTCACAACTCTTCCTCCTGTCTGGCTACAGTACTTGAGCGGTATGAAAAAATACAATGGGCAATGACGAAAATGTTCAATTCAGAAATCTTCGTTCAACTATGTGTCATTGATGGAAAAGAAGCGGCGGATATGGATATGTGAACGATGTTCAGGAGATGGGAGCAAGACAATGGGAGAATCTATGGTTTGTAGCCATGATGTTCGAATTTCAATTATCAATCCATTACAGCAGCAACGAGAGATGCGACACTCCCCGTTCTAGCAGGAAGAGGACACATGTTGAGGCAGAAGAGAGGGAGCATGTGGAGAGAGGTTGAACGAACCTTCCCTGTTTGATCCTTAGGTTATTCAATACGTTAATTTGTCGTTGTTGACAGTTGTTTTTCGATTTCATTACAATAATTATTAGGTCTTCTTTGTTAGATCGTCTAGGGCATTTAATAGGCATATTCACTCCACTCAAGACCTCATACAACCTTGTCATCTATTATATTCACGGATCTCAAATCATAGTTTGAAGGGTCATACAGCCAGTCCTTCTTTGTTTCATCACACTTCTCTATTTTTACTCTGTTTCATCTATTTGATTCATCCTGTGCAGTCATCACTATTATTAATAATCATTTTTCACCACGTTTTTGAGCCAATTGTCTCGATGTTTATAAATATCTATCGATAAATTTCAGTGAAATTCGTTAAAAATCGATTGCACAAACAATTTTGAGGGTAGGGAATCGAAAGAGGGAAAGAGAGAAAGAATGAGGAAAAATTAGGAACAGCAGGGAAATTGAGAACGGTTGAGTAAAAATTGAGATCATCTGAGGGAAAATTGAGAACATACTAGCACGGTGTTCCTAATTTTTCCTCAGATGATCTCAATTTTTACTCAACCGTTCTCAATTTTTTTCACCAGGGAAGGTAATTTCACCTCTACATTTCTTTCTTTGAAATCTCCATAGAATAGTGCGGTTAAGTAGGGAGAGTGTGCAGCCAACAACTATAAAAATTCATGGTATATCAAATCAGTAGTGATAAATACTATATGCACAGACCTCTTTGCTGATCGAAGGAATCTCTTCTTCAACTTTCAGCTTTCCACTCAAAATTGGACAAACTACTGGCACCCTGCAAATATTATAGATGATTGAAATAATCAAAGAATGACCTCAGTTCTTCCTTCGCTGGAACAGCCTTTACAAATACATTAATGACTCCTGCTGTGGACTTCTAAACAATCCAATTTAAAAAATAACTTTTAAAACTAAATTTAAAGTACTCACCTAACATATCCACGAATCTGATTTTTCTCACAACATGCAATAATAATAATGTTCTTGTACGCAGTGGCCTATTTTCCAACAATAGGAGACATACCATGGTCAGTGAAGGTAGAAGAGCTTGTTGGGGTTTAACATTTCCAAAGCAAGATGGGCAAACCAGTTCCGGTTCCCCTGACAAGACCTGCAACACATAAAGTTAATTTTTTAGTTCAAAACAAGAATGATGAATTGACCACAACATGTGGTCGATTAATATTTTTTAAACTCATATTTCAAAAATTACGCTCGTAAGACTCCTCCAGTAGTGGTAAGTACGCATCTAAACTCAACTTCCATTCAGCGAGAATTTCCGTTGAGAATTCGAGATAGACCAAAAATGACGCTTCCTGAAAATAGGCGATGATTATATGTTGAGATATATCCGTTACGGAATTATCATACTTCAGAAGTAAACTCAATCGTAGTGATCACAATTTCCATTAAAATATAATACCTGCTATTCATCCTCGGCTGTTCCCCACTTGACAGAAATGTCAGCTATCGCCGCTTCACAACGTTCCTCACTATAAAAACCGTGAAAAAGAATTTTTAAAGTGGGCGTACTTACGTCTCCGAATGACGAGGAGCAATGGCGACTTGAAGTTGGCCAACATCACGATGTACATTTATTGATCTGTTAAAGCTGCGTTAGTATGCGCACTAAAGTAATAAAACTCACATTTTCTGTAGATCAGCACAAAAAGTCTTTATTCCGGGGGTCAGGGGGATAATCAAGGGGATGTGTTCCTGCCGGTGGACTGCTGGGCCAGTCGATTAGGAGTTACACCCTGGCGTTCCAAGCGTTTTCTCCAGGGGATCTTTGTTCGCGGGCACCGCTACCAATTGCATCAGCACAAATATCAATGTGAACTTTCCTCTTCTTATCTGATAAAAGGAACGTAAACTGATCCCCTGTATCCATCTAAAGAGATCGGAATTAATCTATCAAACGGAATCGATTGGAAT
This sequence comes from Diplogasteroides magnus, assembly GCA_014805445.1. Taxonomy (NCBI): domain Eukaryota; kingdom Metazoa; phylum Nematoda; class Chromadorea; order Rhabditida; family Diplogasteroididae; genus Diplogasteroides; species Diplogasteroides magnus. The sequence goes on along the minus strand of JACMIF010004088.1, from coordinate 9,116 downwards.
TTCCCATCTAAGGTATGTCGTGCAATCGAAACACATTCTTATCGGCAGTTGTAGGGAAAATTAGAAAGGCTTGGAGAAATGAAGCGGTAAAAAGAGAAAAAATATGAATGTGGCGAAAGAAAGATCGAGAATGGGCAGTAGTGAATCGCGCATGAAATGTATTGGCTGATGCGCCGAATACTGTAGGGACGCAACCCAATTTACAGTACAGTACCTTAAAGCAACAATGTGATGCGGAAATGATCCTTTCGTTCGTGAAATCAATCGTTATGCTCTACACTTTTTCCATTGCTTTGATGATGGAGCATGTCACATACTTCTTTCAAAAGCTTTCTAATTGTTGAAGCGTCTTTTGCCAAATTTTCTGACAGGCGTCCAAATAAATTGCATTACGGCTTGTGCATTCTCGAAATTGTGTGGCTCCATGTACATTTAAGACTTGTTTTTCGTGTCCGACACGCCGTACAGGAACATGTAGATAGGTCAGACAAAACATATAAATCACTGAACATTCACAGAAGAAAAGAACATACGAATCAGATTTAAGGAAGATAGTTGTCCGCGTTATAACGCATAGCCTGTATCAGGCAAAGGCTAGACACGCTTCTTTATCAGAACTTATCAAAATGGACGAAACAAAAAAACGGTAATCGTAATCGAAAAGAGAGTTCACGAAGAAAACAATATTAGGCGAACCTAAGCAAAGAAAAAACCCGCATTAGTAACGGGTGTCTTTTCAACAATCGTTCTTACGTGACCCTAAATCTGACAGTTCTCTGACTTTCTTTCGAAAATTGTCTGAAAATGCCAACCTTCACCAAAATCACTCGTTGTCGCACACATATATTTTACATTTATTTACACATCACAGAACATTTATTTTATTTTCACAGGATTAACAAAAATAACTTGATTGGAATGCGTGGCAAGCGCCGCAATAAATACAAGATTGCACAGAGGATTTGCAAAAAAGACATAAATAATGAATAAGTGAAGAAAAGTAGCTAACATGACACTTGCCCCCTTAAGGCTCGACATCGTACCAGCTTTCATGGCTGATATTGGGATTATTCCTGTTCCTCTTTGCATCCTCCAACTTCCTTCTGAATAACAAGATACCATTAATGACTCTATTCCCATACCTGACATCATTTATCTTCGCTTTCTTTGACAGTCGACTCTTAATCTCCATGAAATTATTGTACATTACCAGCCCGTTCTCCAATTTTGATCCGTCCCGCATTTCATCTTGCATCTTAATCTGCAACCAATAAATATCTTCGTCTGTCAACTAGAGTAATCACTCGCAATGTCATCCATACTGAGATCATCAATGTAGAAGAGTTCTGAAGCCACTAATTTCCACTTCTTCGGTCTCGAATTCGAGTCATTATCCATATTGACTCTGTCCTATAATCAAGTTCTTCCACTCTATCACTTCACCAATTAAATGTTCCACCACTAACGAGATTGACGAACTGTAGTTAAGAGCACGAAAGTTGAGGAAGGAATCCACCATGGTAGCAGATGACCTGAGACAACTTCAATTACTGCTACCGTATCCACTCACCTTTCCCAGTAGAGTATCCTTACAGATAGAACAGTACATTTTGCCGATAACTTGAGTGACTTGGTCGATGTACTGTAATGGACTGTTGCATTCATTGATTCACTCATTCAATCTACCTTGCTCTTTGCCTCTTCATCCATCACAATGACTTTATTCCAAATTCTTGTATCAAGAGAAACATAATGTGCTGTTTCCACTCTCATATCCTCTGATAGACACAAATCAGTGGCACAAGTGTGACATTTGAACATATATGCACGTCCTCTGAGTGCCCTCTTTGTATGTTCCCTCTCTGCCTCTTCTTTGTCTTTTTCCTGTATCATTCCATTCTCATTCCCTTTCCCCTTCCCCTTTACTTGTTTCTGTTGCTCCTGTAGTTTCTTAACATCAATTCTGAACTTGTCCATTCCTTCCTTGTAGATGTCTCCTACACATCTGTCCATCATCCTTTCTGCCTGTACTTCTCTTCTCTTTCCTTCTTCTCTATTCTCACCTGGAGATTTTCCAATTCCCTTGCTCTAACAGAATCACTCATGACAAGTAGAACACATCGACTGTCCTTTGCACGTGCTCTTCCTTCAATTATTCATTTCCTTTCACTTACAGTATCCCTCCATTCCCTTTCACTTACAGTATCCCTTCATCACCTCTCTGTTGTGTCCTTGAAATGACTCCCCCAGTTGTATTGTACTTGATGATCAGATTACACTGTGGAACATCCAGACCTTCCTCTGCTACAGGAGTCGCAACAATCACCTACAGTACTCCTCTTTCACTTTCTTTCCATTCAGTTGCACTGACAGGAATGGATCCCTCCTTGAATCCTTTGAGTACTTTCGCTTGATCGCTTTGATTCTGTTGCCCTGTCTCTGTTCCAGACTTATTTTTCGTACCTCAAAGGTCATTAGAATGAAAAAAGAAGAAGAAGCGAACAGACTGATGATGAAGTCGCATTTTGTTCCCTCAGGCATGAATCCTTCATTCAGTCTGTATCCATCAAGAAGAGCAGAAACTTGTTCAGCCAATTCCCTTGTGGCCACAAAGATGAGTACTCGTGAGTCCTTGTCACGTTTGAATTGTTCTCGAACCAACTCAAAGGGGAACATCATACCCTCAACATATCCATTCCACGTACCTTTCTCAATTCCTGTGTCATGTCTTTGTCCTCTTCTCCTTTTTTAGTCGACAATTCCTACATAATTTGTCAATTCTCATAAATGCCCCCAAGAGTACTGTAACCTTCAGTTCATTCAGCTTCTCCGAGAACTTCTTCACCCATTCACTCGGAGGATTGTTATTATACATTGCCTTCATATCTTTTCTCAATTGAAATCAAACATGAAGGAATTGAGGATATTAGACCTACTTGATCCAATGCAATAGGTGCAGGTAAAAGATCATTCGTGGCGAGAGCCATTGAGTAGACCTGTAGAGGGTATACGGTAATAACTCAAGTTGAATCATCATACCTTGAGATATTTGAGCTCTCGATGCAATTTCGACTTCATTTGAGAATCTGTGAGATTAAGAATTGCCTGAATATCATTCCATTTGAATTGAATGACCAAAGAAGAAGATTCACTTCTTTAATAAGGTCCAATCTCGCATTGAATGCATGTGTTGCATTCATGGAGGCAGTGTGCCATTCGAGAAGTCTCTACAAACACAGATACCGTAATCCTTTGAGTGCTTATTGATTACCTTGTCAATTGTCACTCCCATAGTCGAGAGAACCTTGAGATCTTCGTGTACGGAATTGCGAATTCTGATGAATAGAGATTGAATAGACGAAGTAATTGTTCACACTCACTCCATCATTAGTTCCTTCAGTTTTCTCGTGAAATCATCTTCTCTGGGTCTTCTTGCATAGGTGATCTCTGTACAGTAATCCTTCTCTTCCTCTCTCATTCATCACTCACCATCCATGGGAGGTTGCACAAACTCCAGAAGTTCATCTGCACACTTCCTCACTGTACAAATAGACTCTGCATTCAACTTTGCACATAGAGACTTGATGTGGTGAATGGCGGACTCCTACAACGAAGAGAATAACATGTAACTAAACAAATAAGGAATGAATACCGCTGTTCCCTTTTTGCCTACTCCAAGGGAAGCAGATAGACCAACCACCTAAAGAGTTATTTGGATAATACACTCATTGAGTATTCTTCACTTGTGGTTTATCGTATTTCCAATAATAAGGGGTTTTAGTCAATTCACTGTAAGGATGATCAGATGATGAGCCTAAGATAGAGAATATTCAAGTTGATCAATTGATCATTTCACTCACCTACGTGATGACATTCATCCAGAATGAGAAGAGTCATATCAGATACATACAATCTCTCCGCAAGATGAATTGACTCCATCAGATTACTGTATAATAACAACATTTGAATAATCATCACAAAAAACTCACATAAGACATTGTGGAGTGATTACAATGATTTCACATGCCAGGAATTTCTCGATTGTGTTTCCCTCCGAGAATTTAATTCCACCTGAGAGAAAATGCATAAATTGAAAATGAAAGAAAACTAACCATGAATCTGTTCCACATGACAAATGTGTCCCATGTAATTGAAGAACGTTGTTGCCTGTTCAAGGACAAGAGGAGTAGTTGGAACAACAAAGAACATCTGAATGAATAGTCAAGAGAAAAGGGCACTCCCCCCTTACTCTGTATGGCTTCTTCTGTTCAATCATCTTCTCTGCATGCATCTTCATAATATGAGTGGCCACAATTGTCTTTCCTGATCCAGTTGGGGCAACAACAACAGAATTGAGTCCATCCACTGCAGAGTATAAAGGAAAGACATCTCTCTCTCGCTCTAAGAGTCTTCCCACTTGAGACAATTCCTTCTGGTAGTTACGAAGGACCAATTGTAGTTTAGGAGCCTCCAATAATGGATCTTAAACGAGTATTCTTGAATGAAAAGAGTGTGATACTGACTTGTGTCTCCCCTTTTGTGTTCATAATCCGAAACAGGACGACAAGTCTTGCGGACCTGAATGAAGACATTGAGGCAAATCATACCATTCATTCTCACTTCATAATCCTTAACAGCATCCAATTTCTTTCCTCTTGGAACTCTTTCTCTTCTGGCTGCAGCTCTTTGTTCTAAGCAATTGAATGAGAATCGATTCATGAAGACAGTGTCCTCACCAATCTTTCCTCGATAATTTGGCATAAAGTAGATAAAGGCAGCTCTATTCCAGGGATCATGAGAAAGTGTATCGGCCAGATTGAATTGAAATGAAGGGAATCTCACTCTGCAATACCAATGGTACTATAACATCCAAGGCATCCATTCAACTCAAACTCTTCCTTCGCAGAAATAGTCTTCTCTAGTAGCATTTTTTAAACGTCAAAGCTACAACCTCATCCTCTTTCTCTTCTTCATCGTTTTTGGCTTCCTTTACCACTTTATCCTCTTCCTCGTCGTTGACAACCTGAAGGATTCAATAGAAAGAGAATAGAATGATCCACAACCTGTGCAGGAGTTCTTCTTCTCATTGGAAGAGAAGGAGCAGGACAGAATCTCAACCAATTTAATGCAACACAACATGAAAGCATACTCACTCGATGAACGAGGAAGCAACTGTTTGGTCCAGTACATTCATAAGATGCATATCAGAGTATAGATCATCTCAAGATACAGTAGTCTCCTACAGTTGGATACTGTACTTACGGTATTCGCGCTGCAGCTCGCAATCTAACTCTTCAAAGGCTTCCGGGTTTCGCAAAATCTGAATGGAATAGCTTAAGCGGCGATTGATAAGGGGAGGAACCTTCTTGACTATCAATCTCACAATAGCTATGTTCAGTTCTCCAAGTGGAGTAGATAGGGAGACATCTGGAAGAAGAATGTACTTGAGTACAACGACTGATTCTCAACTCACCAATGCATTCCAAATACTTCTCCAGTTCAGATTTGCGGCGATCAAAGTACTCCACTACCTAAATATTAAAATATCAGTATATAATAATCAATGACATGATTGTCTGCAGCTATTAGTCTTCAGTTGCATAAAAAGAATGAGTTTGTGAATAACTCACTTCATCTTCGTAGAGTCGTGCATAACTCATGAGTTGTCTATTCACATTTCCTTCTTCGTCATGTAGAGGAAGAGGAAGAAGATTATACATCTCAATGGAAGACCTATACTGTATAGGCTATTGTTATCCAGACGTCAAAAGTTCTTGTCTCTAGAGTGCGTAATCGCGATTGGCCAACAAAACTTTATAGAGGAATAACAATGGCCAAGTAATAATAGAGGAAATAACAGGGGAAAGGTTGGCGTGGCCTACGCTCAGGGGAAGAGTACTAGTATGGCCTGTTAACAGAGAAAAAGGATGGACGGTTGTGGATAAACAACCTCCTCCTACGACAACCGAAACACGACTGACTACGAAGAAATGATGAATAAACCCCTCGAGAGAGTGAGAGAGTTTAGAGAAACGAGAGTGTGATGTGCATGGGAAAAGACAGAAAGGTACGGTCGCACACTATTATATTATCGTTAACTGACTGACAAATAATTGTGAACAGATGGATGGCCCCGATATACAGTGCTATCTCCCTATAATCTCATATCCTTAACACTATAGATTCAGTGAGAACACAAAGATAACAACCAGTCGGCCAGTCAACCACTCCATATATATCATCTCTACTTACAAAACTCCTTTATTGTAACAAATACGGTAGTATTAAAAGAAACGGGTAAATCATGCATGCTAATCGTGCTCCCCATACACTACAGCGGGAAATAGTTTCGCGCAATAAAGGAGGGCTAAATAAACGTGGAGCAAATTAAAAGAACGCGATAAGAATGGCAGCAGACGTGGCGCAGAGGCTGCAAAAAAAACAGCTGGCAGTGTGACAGGAAAGATAATACAAAGATAAACTGCGAGCGGGTGAGAGGGCATTGCGATTGCAGAGGCACAGATATTCACCATTCGTACCCACAAGCACCGTCCGCAAAGAATTACAACAAGGCCTTGTTTCGCCCCAACAGCCTGTTCCACTAATTGCATACACTGGGAAGATATGTCATGAACGGCGGAATGAGAGGGGAAGAGCAATTACGAGAGGGAGGAAGGAGGCCTATGCAACATTAACGCGCCCGCTTGACAGTCGAGAAAGCCATAACAAAAGTTGTCAGACAGCGGTGAAAATTCAATGATGACAGCTAGTCAATACGTTGCCATGATGAAAGGAGAACCAATGGAAACTCAATAAGAGGCTACGATTGCAATACGGCTCTACAAAAGCATCCGTCACGTCAGATTCGGGAATGATGTTGAAAATCATTGTTGCGACCCATCTTTCTCTCTGCCATTATTTTACAGTGATTGCACTCCACTTTCCCGGACTCATTCTTCTACCGTATCCTTTCATCTATCACAATGGCCGCGCACTCAAACATTTCGATGTGCCTCCGGCCACACTCGGATACATCTTACTCAGAGTAGCCCGTCCGTGATTGTCTTTTTCCCTCCTACGTCTGCCGTACCAGCTGTACCCTGCTGTATCACGAACCGAGCCAACCTCGAGTGCTCACATTTCGGCTACGTTCCAGAGCTCACAATCAGATTCTCCACCAGAGTCTGTCTGCCTTCCTCTTCTTATCATTACCGTCAGTTCCAATGACATACGCAAGTTAAAGTCGTCATTCCCATGGATCACCCCTGCGGGTTGGGCTAGGGGCAAGCCCAATTCGTGGTTGATATTCTACTCAATCAAGTGGCCTATCGGTATTTTATTCGTGTAAAAGTCACTTTCAGAAATTCGACCTCCAGTAGACTTTAGAGGTTTAACCGCTCATTATTATTTACAAACTAAACCAAGTAGTAAATAAGAGATACTGAAAGACGACATAACGCTTGGGTGAACACATCCAAAGAAAGGCACAAAAATCATTTATCGAAGTACATGTCTTGAACATCATGGAAATCGTATGCCTATGGTCCATATAGGCGTGTGGATACAAAGGATAACAATGGCAACGTAACATCAATAGCAGCAACTGTTTAGTTTTGCTCTAATCAAAAGAAAACACCTGACTCAGTAACTGCCTTCTTTTTGCTCTGTCTTCCATTTCTCACATTAGAAAAGAGTCGAACGAATGCCCAACAGACTCGGGAACCTAAATCAAAATCTCATTGCAGAAATACACGAAATACAATCCAGCTGCACAAGAGCCTTTTACCTTATCAAAGAAGAGTTCGAATTGCAATTCCCCAAAGACCGGGTCGACGAACCATACCTGAAGGCAATTCCAATTTACAAAAATTGACGTAACTATGGACGATGAGATCTAGTACAATATTGCTAAAATGCTAAGAAATTTACCTTAGGTGGATTCTCCTTCAACGGCGTTTGCCAGAGACTGCCGATATTTGTAATGCACTGAAAAGATACTTATTGCATTGAGAGTTTGCTTATTATTAATGTATACTTATTTGAAAGTCCGCCTCAACATGTTGTGCGTGAAACCTATTCAAAATCATGACTAATAGTCAGAGAAACGACGAAATAAAACGCACATGAGAGAGTTCGTAGGATGAAATATAGAGAGGGTCCGTATTAAGCAAATCAGTTCAGTTTACATGAATAATAACTGCAATTAAAATACACAAAATTGTAACCTGGAAAGCAGCCACAGTTGTTTCCGATGAAACTCTGTCAACCATGGGAATGAATACATCTCGAAGAGTCGACATAGTTCGAAACGATTCAAGAAGGTGCATCTAAAATGAATCAATGGCTTAATGAATAGAGTAGGAAATCCAAGCAATTCGCATAATAAATCTTTGCTTAGCGGTGTCCCTCAAATCCAAGCCTTGCTTTTGAGAGGAATGAAATCCAAAGCTTGCTTTTTGTTGATAACCCATATCTTCCCGAAAATTGACAGCTGAGATAAAAAAAATCGATTCTATATCTAAACGCATTGAATGCCCACTGTGAATTTCATAAACTGCAAAATATTCTGACATAAGGTTTACAGAATAGTTAAAAACTTAGACAATCTCATTTATGAGCAAGACTGTGGTGTGAATTAACAACAGCTATGCAGTGAGCAAACATCGATTGGTTGCCGTGGGATAAAATGGCTTAATGGTTGTGGTTTTTTTTGGCATTTTAGTGACGGTGGTTCGATTCCACTTCTTGCGGTTATTTTTGTTACTTTTGTTCAAAATTCTTCTACTATGAAGAAGCACCTCTCCAAGGCTTATATTCATTTCTGGTCCATCAGACCGGTCATCCAAGGCTTGCATAAGAGAGGAATGAAATCCAAGGTTTGCTTTTCTTATCCAAGGCTTGCTTTTGAAAGAAGGTATATATACCGTTTAAAAATATCGAAATCAAATTTATTGATAGACATAACCTTCTGAAGCAGATTTCGAGCATTGCATCTTTCAATGAAGAAGGAGATGTGAAAGAGTCCAGAGCGTGCTTCTGAAATGATACAACCAAATTCATAGTTCAAAAGGTGATGCAGCCGGGGTCAAAGTCGGGTCGGTGGGGGGGGGGGGGGG
>JACMIF010004087.1:0-13020 GCA_014805445.1 Diplogasteroides magnus | reverse complement strand
ACAACGCTGTGACAAATAGCGCACATACGAACAGTTTAGCATTGAAAACAACACGAGAACTTCCGTAAAACCCCAAAAAACCCGCATCGACAGAAAAAAAACATGTTTGTACGGTGCGAAAAATCCATACAGTACGCTAGTTTTTCGCGTCGAGAGTCCGCGCGCTGCGAGTTGCAAGCCGTTTCCGAAACGCAAACGAAAGAACCAGCAAAACCGTTTCCGAAACGCGGAAACGCGGCAAAAGAACGCTCCATAAGAGAATGAAGGAATGGAAGAGAGTCAGAAAAAGAAGACGAAAAATGCGCTTCCCCAATGATAAGTGAAACGATGGTGGAATGTGTTCAAGGGGAAGGGCAGAATGGTCTGAGGGTGAGTGAGGAGGAGACAACTCGAGTTGTGTTAGAGGAATATGAGAGAATATGAGACTTTGTGACCAGAGGGTGGGGCCATTTCTAATGAGTAGATAGGCATAATGAAAAAGTTTTGACAGTGTACCTCCAACCAGGTAGCTCATTCATACCTAGGTTTCCAATATCTGCCCTGGACCGTGGCAGCTTTATGATCTTCACTTATTTTCGACGAAAAATTCTTCTCTTATTGTTAAGTATCACGAAAAAATAACTTCACATCTTGTTTGATTTTTCATCGTATTCTGAGTTATGGGCCAAAGCCCAGTTGGACATACTCCAGATGGTTCACTGGTATAGAGCAGACACATTATTCTGCTTTAAAACAAAGTGAGACGAACCGTGTTGAACAGAACAGACAGAACAGACCTAACTGCAAGAGTGAAATGGAAGCAGGAATATCAACTTGCAAATGCTGTCAATATTTCGTTATTACATCGCAAAGCATAGTGTCAGGAATGTGTGTACATGGTCTCAAATTGGAATCCATTGTACTGTCACTCCTCATGATGAAAAAATAAAAATAAAACGATTTGCACAATCTACCCTCGACAACCAAGTATCTCAACAATGTTATTATGGTTAACCACGATAAAGTATTTCCTTGTTCGATCAAAAGGTCATGTTGACAATCTCCACTGTCGAAACATACTGAACTCGATATAATTCTTCTCTCAGTTTTTAGAATCATTGGAGTACGCACTCCCTTCGTCTGTCTATGATGAATTGAGATTGGATTGGCATCAAATGGTCTACCATCAGTGTCTTCAAACCCGATTTGTTCCCTCCTCTTGTCTATCATTCTCTTCCACAGTTCTTCATTGCACAACTCTGTCACTCGTTACACTACGTGTTCCGAAGTTGGTTGACCGATCTTATCATCTGCTCCCTTTTTGTCCTTCTCTTGTTTATTTTTCTTTTTCGGCTTTAGTTTTTCAATTTTTCAAATGCCTGTTAACTACGACCTATTTTGGGAGAGGAAAAAGGATAAAGAAAGGGATAGGAATGTGTGCTTAAATGGCAACCCCCATTGCTCTTAGTGTTGCATGATCTCGAGAGACAGGGAAATGATTTCCCGAATGAATAGAGAGATATCGATACATCATTCAATGTGCAAACACCCACACTCATTCCAGCAAAGGTCAAACGAGAGCTCGTAATCATTGAGTGTGTCACCATCTCTTCTAGTCTCAGTCTGTCTACTCACTCAATTCATACCAATCACTATCACTCTACCCGTTCGCCCATAATAAGCATCACGTCATTCATCTATTCTTGATTCCATCATTTTCACATTTTAATTCTCTGGAAATTAAAGTACAGAATTCCGCGCTGATATTCTGGGCAGTAATCATTCCATTCCGCCTCCCAAAGATATTTTTCAGAATGGGGCCTTCGTGGCCGACATTTTTTCCAATTCTCATCTCAGTTGCTTCTGCCTATTTCTACTTCTGTCCAACTGATCGAGGAGCAGTCCGACAATCATTTCGTTCGTTCTCTTTGTCTGCCGTTCATTGTGAACTGTTTAGCATGTGCTGCCCCTCTACATTGTGAGGAATGTCAGACAAGTGCATACTGTAGAAGACTGAATGGAAGTGACTACTTTTGTAGTTCACGAGGATGTTGTGAAGTCGACCCATATAGAGAAGTGACTGATTGCATGACAGTGAGTAACTCACGCTATCAATCGATCATTTGACTGTCGAACAACCCGTCAAACATCGATATGGCATCAATGAGTTGTCGTCCACAATTAGTGTAAGGAATCACACGATGCAATTCATTCGATTAACACACAAAAAGTGTTCTTCCACATCTCATAGTAACAAGGACTGAATGAGAATCTCATCTGCAGAAGGAATGTCATTCACATGCATACTGCATACAATTCATTGCCAATTCGGAGTGCTTCCAAGGCTGTTGCAGACCCAAATTCAGTAATTCAAGTAGGAAATATCTTCTCACGTCGACTTCCCTTCATGATTATGTCATTCAGATAAATCTCGTAGTAGTCGTGAAGAAGGAGAAGTGACTGAGTAGACGAGGAGAATCCAAGTGACTTTCACAATTGCAATAACGGAGTAGTCGCAAACATTTGTGCAGTTCCATCTACGTGTTCAAATTGAACAATCTTGACAGATATTGGTGAATAGGAGTTATTTTAGTCTTAACAAAGTCGTAGGTTGTTGGAGAAATGACTCCTTGTGTATATATTTGCATTTCTGTTCATAGTCGCCGTTTAGTATCAATAGTGCCAAATTCCTCTTCAAATTATGTGGAGAAGATCTCTAACACGTGTCTCTCATCAGTCTTTTGTTTCATAATATCAGTCTTCCATCGCAGATGTTCGAATTTCATCACCATTCGCTAAATAAAAGACCAAGCAAATCTCCAAACAAAAAAAGTGCGTGAAAAAGTGGAAAAAAGACCATGTGAACCGCTCGAAAGCGTGACGAAGTAAACATTAGAACAGAGTTCCCCGTAGATTTGTGAAAGTATGACCGATAAACTTGCACGACTGGTATACAGGAAATAGTAAGATAGGCAAACAACTAGTAGCAAAATGACTATTTATGCATCCCCATCTGACAAAAAGTGTATTTGAAGTCTTGAGAAAATTGATCTATTTATTTGGGAAGATCATTATAAAGTCTTGTAAATATTTACAACATGCGCCGTGATCATAAAGAAAAAACCCATTGCGTGTCAGACTGTACATATTACAGTAATCCGCTGCGTCGGCGACGGGATTCGTGAGCGGCCTGTAAAGCAATTTCATTCTGAGACTCTGGAAAAACTAATCACTTCGTGCTAAATTTTATTCTATGGACGTAATTGTTGATTATCAAAGATAGTATCGGCTGAGAAAATCAAGTTGACAAAAACAGCACTTTTCAGAAGTCTAGTTCCAAAATAAATAGTTGGCATACACAAACATTGGACAATGTAGCATTCTTTACAGCTTCGTAAATACACCAGACTGTACTAACCTTCTTTGTATTGGAAATCATATTTATTCGCTTCTCCAGTTCTCTTTCCACTGCTTCGCACTGTCGCTGTATTTCCAACTGATCTTCCTTCAACATGTCACTTTCAAGCTGCAATAACGTCATTTGCAAAGGAACATTTGAATCGTTCATTGAATATTGATTCGATGTACGAAAACAAAGTAGTGAATACCGTTAATACAAACTTTCTCCATTTCTTCGATCGTTTCAGCCTCTTCCTCTATAGTCTCTGCGTACTGTTTCATTGCATGCAACTGATGCATCACATAGTCCACTCTGGGATCCTGCAATAATACAACCGTTAACAAAATAATGTCTACGTTCTAATAAACGTGAACACAAAAGTAATTCCTAAAGGAAAACAAAACAAGAAGTTTGTTCAGACTGAAAAAATCACAACATTTAACCTGTGATGCTCTAACTGCTATCGTGTTTTCTTCGTCCGTAGACTGATCCATAGACTGCGTATGACTGTGTATGAAGGCAAACTTCTGTCTAAAACTGGAATTTATGATATCAAAAATATTTTGAATAAAGGACAAAAGTTCAACTAACACAAGATCGTATTCATTGATCAGTTCGTCCACTTTCGATTTCACCTGTAAGTAATCATGTAAGCCAAAAGTTTTTTTAAACAAATGTATTCAATAGTTTCAAGAAGAGAAATGGTTTAAAATGTCAAATTTGTAGGAAAAAGACAACTAACTTCTTTCTTGATATTGGTCACCATTACTGTTCGCAAACTCTCCATGTCCATATCAGCTGCAATAACATAAGAATATGATTCAAAATTACAAAAAAATGAATACAGGAAAAAGAACTAGAAACTATAACTAACACAAAGAAACGGAATTTCGTGATGCTCGCTTCTGTGAAGTCTTTTTGAATCGATGTGCTTCCAATGACGACCCATCCCCTTCCAAAATCTGAATAATCCTCCATTTTAAGAATTAAGAAAATGACCAACCGCGTTAGCAACAGCCATCACTCTCTTCCTAATCCTTTCCGTGCCTATTTCCCCAGCATGTCTGAAAAAAAACATTGGAAAATATGTCGACAATGCGGCGCTCCAACGAACCTGTGCTCATCCTCCGAACTTGTGGGGTTCATCAGGGGCTTCTAATATCTAAAGAATCACCAATCGACCAATAAAGAACAAGAAAATATTACTAAAAAGTTGAAAATAGCGCAAAAAAGCAACAACAAAAACTGGAGAGAAAAAACATGTTAAGTGACCCTACTATAATAATTTTGAATTTCGAGCTTTCCCGCCTCTAAAAATTCGAGCGGGAATTTAAATATCTTTTGTTGCAATTCTTAATTTTTGCTCAGGAATCGGGACTCACGATTTGTAAGTCAGGAAGGTTGATTTATCCTGTTGAATCAGTGAATGAAGAACAATTGTTAATGTAAAAGGATATGCATGCACTTTAGTAGGTGTCCCTTCATTCTCCATTACTATAATCGAGAGAGGCTAGTGGCAAACATTGTGACTCACGTAGAGAAAGAGTATCTATTGCCCCTCCTCCCTTCTTTCTCCTCGGGACATTCCGCATTAGAATGACTCAGTAATCTCTAATGTCATATCTTTTCCCCCATTGCTATCATTATATCATTTCGTACAGTCAGTCTACCAATATGCCCTTTCTCGAACTTTTCATCTGAGTAAATGGTGACAATCACATCAAAATGATAGTGTTGCCCCATACGAGACTCTTCATGTCACCACGGTTACCCATGTGGTAATTGACTGTGAGGGCCCTTTCAGTTCATCCATTCCCTCTTCCCTCTCTTCTCTCTCTTCCTTTCTGCTTCTCTTTCCCATATGTCGATCAATGTGTATGAAGTGTTCATATTTCTTCATTCCTCCAACATATTGACACTATTCTTATCTCTTATCACTCCATCCTTTCGCTTCTTCCTCTTGTTTGCATCTCTCGTATCATTCTCACCTCTCTTCTCTTCCCTTCAGGATGGTCTTCGGGGATGGAAAATACAGGCAAAGGGCTAGGAAACAGTTCTCACAGGTATATTATCTCTATTGAATGGAAAAAGGAAGTTATTCAGTTGACAAATGGAAATGCAGATGAGGTTGTTCCATTGAATGTTCTCAATGAAAGACTACGAGGAAGACAAAGTGAGTGACTATTCCCTTCGAGGATATCCATTCATTCCAGAATCACTCGAGATGTCCGAGAGACAAATCGAGGCATTTCTGCATGCTGCAGACAAGAATCATGACATGTTGATCAATTTTGAGGAATTCGAGGATTTGGTCAGTTGACTCTTTCCATTCCATGTCCCACTCTTATCTGTATGTCGATGTTCAATGGTTACATAACAAGAATACATTGCGTACTGCTTTCCCTCACTCGATATTGAAATGTGAATAGAGAGTGAGATGTTTAGATGGCCTCTCCTTTGGGTGGATCAACTCGTGTACAAAGAGTGATGAGAACACTTGCAGATGGAGTTATTGTACCAAGTCAAAGATTAGAAGTGAGACAAAAGAGAATACAGAGAATGAAAGAACTATTGAGGTACACTCTTATATTGATGAATACAACTGTTGTCCACCTCCATTCTTCATTATTCTCATTACTCTTGTACAGGTCAGTCAGACTAACAACTGCAAGAGGAACAACTTCTCTTTGAGGTTGGAGTATTCATAGGATACTACTTAGCTGAACATTCACATGGAGACATAATGATAGAATGTGCTGGATGTTTCGTCAGAGGAAAGGTATTCACAATCTTTCAATCACAAAAAATCGAAAGTTCTCAACTTGAAATCTGAGAGAAAATGTAGGATGTTGTTTAGCCCGGTCCTCTGATGTTTACACCCAAATTGCGACAGGAAGCATGGAGATTCCTCACTTATCAATTTCTGCATGCAGGGTAAGAAAGATAAGGAGAATAAGTGCAGACTGTTCTCATTTCAGTCTTCCTCATCTATTGGGGAACATCATTATGCAACTACTTATTGGACTTCCATTAGAAATTGTACACAAGCCATGGAGAATTGGACCTGTCTATCTCCTGGCAGTCGCCTCTGGTCAGTTACTACTACTTCAACTGGGTTATTACAGTACTCTTAGGCGCCCTCCTACAGTACACCCTCGATCCTACAGTACTCCTCGTGGGAGCCTCTGCAGGAGTCTACGCTCTGATCACGGCTCATTTGGCCAATGTCTTTCTGGTAAACTTTTTCCAACTTATATAATTTTCATGGAACTTGAAAACGTGTACTTCTTTTCAATGAGTACCAAGGATTCCAATTTTCTTTCAGAATTGGGCCGAGATGCCATTTCGCCTTATCCGATTAGCAATAATTGGAGTTTTCCTTCTCTTTGACATTGGAGGAGCAATCTACAGGAGAGTTTATGCAGACGAATGTGATCGAGTTAGTTATTACTTTTCATTTCTATCTCTATCTTCATCTACCGTATCACTCATTCACAACTACAGTATCCCCTTGCAGGTCTCTCACTCCGCTCATATCGCTGGAGGCATCACAGGATTCTGCTTCGGCATCCTTATCCTCTACAATCTAGTTGTGAGTATCCACTTACCGTATTCCAATCAATATTCCTTTCAGGAGCACCTTTGGGAGAAGATAGTTCGTATAATGTGTGCCGTGGCATTTGCTCTATTCTTCATAGTTCTAGTAGGAGTGACAATCTTCCAGCCTCCAACAGCCAAACCAATCTGGGATAACTCTGATTGTGGGTCTAATCTCTAATTTGACTGTGATATTCTTGATCTCTTCATTCACTTCTTTTCCTCACGGGTCTCCCTCCATTTCTTCCAATCAATTTCAACGTGCCATTTCTGTACACATTTCATGAATGAATCATTTATGTCATTTCAATTGGGATAATATCAATTATCATCTCTTTCTCTCCTTATCCGTATATGCAATAATGAATTTCGATATTATGAATATTGTGAAAGTGTGGCAAGATCAGAATGGAATGAGGTATTTGAAGGGGAATAGAGACTCATCTCAATTCTGGAAGTCCCCATCGATGGACTAACATCTTAAGGATTGAGTCTCTTTTAATGAACTTGACTGCTCTATCATGAGTCAACATTGTGAAGTCATTCCCATTCACCTGAATAGACAATCATTCTATTCCCATCAAATGACTAACACTCAATATCTTATCGTGTCTCCTCAATCCAGCCTTTTCTGCTGGAGATCCTTCCTCTATATATGTTACGTAGATTCCCTTAATGAACACTTATCTCACAATACAAAGTGAAAGATACATTATCTGGATAGTGGTAGGGTGCTCTAGAGGGATCTTGGTCTATTCCTCCACCAATCTTGAATCCAACTCTGAATGAAATGAATGAATGTGAGGATGGGATAGTAGATACCTTAGGACGAGTTGTCCAGTCAATTCATCCAAATGTTCTTCTTTGTGTAGATTGACAGCGAGTGATAGACATTCAACAGATGAACCAGGTACATGACCGTAGATGGACATTCTAAAAGGGGACAATCACACACACACAGTCAACATACGAATCAGAGGGAAAGAGGGAATGAAAGAAGGAATGCTAATGGAATGGAAGGATGAAAACAACCAGAATGGGTCATAAATTCCATCTGTGAAAGAAAGAAGAAATCAGAGGGGAAATATGGGATTTGATAAGAGAAAAGGGGCACATTTGCGGAGATGGAGGAAGTGAATGAGTGAAAGAAGAAGAAAGAGAAGAGATGAGTCAGATGGGGAATCAGAAGAAGGAGAGGGAATGGACAAGATGAGAGGAAGGACAAACAATCATACACATCTCTTTCATATGGGAGGGTATATGACAATCTGTACACATTACAAGATCAACCATAAGGGACGAATCAGAGTAGCTTATGTGTACAGAAATTGGTGGTAGAAGAGATTGACAATGTATTGAGTGTGTACTCTGTGAAGAGAGAGGGGGTGAAATGATCCTCCTCCTTCTCAATTCCTCTTGGACAAGGTCGATTGTCCCCATGTGACCAGTGTCCATTTCCCTTTCCCTCACTTGTACAACCCCCTCTAATCTCTCTGAAATCTCCAATCTCGCCCAGTTATCATCTCCCTTCTCACCATCTCACAACACCTAATGTGGTCTGACACAAGCGACTCTACTTGCTCCGTTGGCGATTTCGCGGCATACTGTAGGAGGCAGTCTTTGAACTTGGGCAACTTGCCAAATGTAAAAGTTGGTTCTTTATTCTTCTTCTTTCGCGTGTAACTGCTTAATATTTTCCCAAATTCGTCTAATTTTAGTAAAGATGACAGAGCAGGCCTCGGACACTTCTGATCACCAAAGATTCGAGGAGATGTGGGTGCACTTGACTCCACAGGGAGCGAGTGTTCCTTACGGAATCTGTTACGATCCTCAAGGTAAGCCTCTTTTCCATTCTTCTTTTGTAACGAGTAATAGACTAGTGTGATTAGAACATTGTAGTTCTTCAGGGAATGTATGGGTGGCTTCGAAAGGCGGTCTTTTCAAGTTTGATGGAAGGACGAAGAAAGTTCTGTTCAAGAAGAAGAATCCGTTCCCCAACAAGATGGCTCCTTTCTCTCAAGTTCTCTTCTTTGATGATCAAGTATGTCATTCATGGTCTCTAACTTTTTATCTCCAGTTGGGTGGGATAACAAATTGTGCAGAAATTCATTTATCTCACTGTTCCTTACAATCAATAGCCTTATTGCAGATAATCTACACGTGTGCAGAGCATAAAGATGGACAGACTCAACTGTGTTTTATGAATTTGGATGGAACAGAGACACATATGCAACTAGTTGATGGACTCATTCAGGTTCTTTCTACTTCATTAACTTCCTCAAAACAATAACTATTCTCCATGTTTTGCCATTTATTCTATTATAATTATTAGCTCTTTTAGTCACTCGTCATCAACGGAAAGGGTGATATTTACGTAACGAAGATAGTGCGAGGGCTGAAGAGTTCCATTTGGTGGTGAGTTTCTACTGATTACTGTAATGACCATTCTTTTTTTCTTTGCAGGACGTCGATGGATGCTCCTCTTGGATGGGAAGAGCTAATGTCGACTGAAGAATATGCATTTGAGACACTTGGTTGGTTAATGTTTCACATGTCCCAGTTCGAAACAAGTTATCTATTGAATTGTTCAGGAGTAGTGGATGATGAGACTCTCGTCGTAAGTACTGTAGAATTGCCAAAGAACATGTATGCTAAGTAGGTCCGAGTCTTATCTTTCTCTACAATTGTTGTTTTATAGACAAGCCCTTCGTCTGATAAACATTGAAGGTGCGAAGATAACAAAGAGTTTCTCTGAGACAGGAAAAGAACCTGGAAAGATCCAATTCCCAAGGGCAATCAAAAGGTTTCTACTTTTTACCACTATGATTACGCTTGGCTCGAAATGATACATCTACCGTAACACTTACAGGTTGGAAGACATGATGATTATTCTGGACAAGTCCGGTCGATTCCAAAGATTCACTCCTGAAGGAATTTACGTGGATACGGTAATTGCCTTCTTTCTACATATTTCGGTATATATTTCTCCATCAGATTGCTGAAATCGATGCATATCTTGCTAATGGTTTCACGATTGTTCCAAAGGAAGAAGGGAATGGAGATGAACATGTCAATGCACTCTGTGTCCTGAGTGGAGTTGTCAGGGATACGGTATGTCCTTCTTCTTCAGAATGGATAAGGGAATTCATTTGTAGGATAACCAAGCAATCTGTGATGATTGGCTTGAGTTCGTCCCTTTTGATCATTCATCATGGAGGGCGAAAAGAGCACTAAAGGCACAGGCTTGATTCAATTATGATTTTTAATAGTGATATTGAAAATGTTTTCTAAATATGAAGAACATGATCTAGGAGAATTCTTTCGCAAAGTATAGGTTATGTGATTAGTGTTTGCATTGACTTCCCTATGCTCATTTCATTCACTTTCCATTCTTTCACATTCCTAAGTGCCTCGATTCCTAGATTGGTTAAACATTTTAAAATGATTATAAGAGAATATGTGATAGATTTCTACATTTGCATTCCATTTCCAAAAATATTTTAATTGAGAGGCATACAGAAACTATGAGGAGAAAATCCGTCCTCCTGTTTCTAGTACAGTGGATAAAAGAGCTATGAAAGAAACTGAAGTATCATTACGTTTACATATATGAGGCTGCTATGAACCGAGGAAAGGTAGAGAAGATTAATAACACTTGACCTCACACTATTTGCACTGGCATAATCGTGTTATTTTCCACTTGATCGAACTGAGCTTCGGTTTATGGATACTGTAATAGGATGCACAACTATCGTATTTATCTTTTAATGAGTAAAAATGAATAATATAGATTTCGATACAGAGATTTACATAGGAAGAAGAAAGATACTGTGATGAATTGAATGAAATCTTCAAAGAAGCTGAATTCACTTGCCTATCGTGCACTTTGGCACACTTCCGGTACCTCCCGCCAAATGGTTCACCCTTGAACGAACTGAAGGAAGGAATGGGCCAGTCTCAGTCATGTCTTTCACTTCAGTCACTACCTCTCCACTCATACAGAACACCCTACAATAGTCTTCCACTCCAGACCTCTCCACTCATACAGTATACCTCATCCTACCGTAGTCCGTGTGTGCTAGTGAACAGATCTCATTGTGGAATGATTTGTTCGCTTCGCTCGCACAGACTACCAATTATGGTTGCATTTCTGAAGTAAGTTGTCCCATCTTATCGTCAATGTCTGTTAGTGCTTATAGAAATGATAACATTTTTATTATGCATCAAATGTACACAATCATCGCATAGTCAACGAACAGCCACTACTAAAATATTTTTTTACAAACTATGGCAACTAATCACGGCGATACCAATAATTGCATTCATGAAAAGCTTCTGGGGATTCACGGAGATTTCTGTTGGGACAATGTACTTTGAGCATTCAAGAATGGATACTGTAGACTACTTCTAACTAAAAAAAGGGTGTTTACAGTCTCTTTCCTCCAGTCTTAACATCATCATAGAAGAGATTTCCTCGTTCATTCTGTTCAAGTTCAATCGATTCAAAGAGTGCCTTGAAGTTGCCTGCACCAAAGCCCTGAAATATTCAAATGCATAGGTGTTCCTGAAGGGAAGAGTACTGTACCTGATGATTTTGTCTCTGGATGATTTCAATGAAGAGAGTGGGTCTGTCCTGGCAAGGTTTCGAGAAGATCTGTAGTAGGTATCCATTCTCATCGAAATCTACCAGAATATGCAGTTTCTGTAGTTGATCCATGTCTTCATCCACCTACAATGAGAAGATCAATACAGGAATGGAGGATAGGGAACCTTGATGTTTGCTTCCCTAAGTCTTTCCCTCAGATTGGTGTAGTAAGAAGCTGGAATAGTGAGGAATTCGAGTCCTCTTGCCCTCAAAGCTGTGATGGCAGTGATAATATCTCGTGTATTCAGTGCTATATGTTGTACTCCTGCCCCTCCATAGTAGTCCACGTACTCCTGAACAGACAATAAGGGTTACGGTATCAGAGATATGATTGGGTACCTGAATCTGAGACACAGCCTTCTTTCCCATGGCTGGTTCATTGATTGGCATCTTGATTGTTTCTTCATAGTTTGTTACGACAATCGATCGAAGGGCAGAGTATTCTGTGTGGATCATCGAGTCATCCACTGACCAGAACCTTAAACAATCACCGTCTTTTGTGCACAATCCTCGAAAAAGTCAAACAGGTTCTCATTGCAATTGCGAGATAAGGACCTCGCGAAACAGGAGACTGAGTGGTCCCGTGGTGTAGCGGTTAGCACTCAGGACTCTGAATCCTGCGACGGGAGTCCAAATCTCCCGGGACCTTCTCTTTTGCATTTTATAGTTGCTGTCAATAGACACAAGAGCTTGTGGTTCAAAAAGGTATATATGCCCAGTTTTACGAGTATTCAATTTATTCTTCTAATAAAGGAGTAGTAAATGCCAACCTGTGGAAAGAGAGTGCCTTCTCGTACCAGGCCACTGCAGACTCCATTTGCAGATCTGGCTGGTTGCCCACACAATGATCGAGGAAGTCCAGACCCACCTGGGTAAAGACAGTAAGTCCGGATAAAGAATGGAAGTCTTACAGGAGGGAGAGTCTTGAAGAAGGCAGGACTTGCTGAGTATATCTTGTATCCAGGAAGGAATACTCCATTGTACTTTGATCTCTCGATAAGAGTGTGATTTGTGTCTCCATACTACAATTGATACAACTATAGACAGAACTGGTTGGGGCTTCATTCTTGAAAAGGAGAACAAGAAGGGAACAACTGACTGTTTGCACGGTTGCATACTTCACTGATCCATTCTCATCTTCCTCCACTGTGATCTGGAATGAATTGTCATTGTCCATCTGTCATTGTCATCCTGTCACTTACATCCTTGATCACCTTTGCTCCTGCCTTCTTGGCTGTGGCTATGATTCTCTCGAGATCATCGACCTGAAAGATCAAAGATCAAACTGTTTCAGAGATCGAAGTAGTACCTCGAATGCGACGTCCTTGACTCCATCTCCATGTTGAATGAGATGGTCTCCCATTTCATGGTTGCCAGGTAGAAGAGCTGTCTCGAAGAC
>JACMIF010004086.1:0-13024 GCA_014805445.1 Diplogasteroides magnus | reverse complement strand
TCTGTAAAAATTTCTTTTACTTGGGGTTACATAAGATTAATTGCAGGGATTTTTAGAAAATTTCTGACTTTTCCGGTACCAGGTTCACCCCGCAAATGTTGCTTCTCTCATAGACCACGTGTTATGTTTTATCGGAATTGGGCACACCACAAACAAATTATTCAAGAATGGCAGACAATCAACAATCGAAGGCATGATTTATTTTCGATGCTTATAGTTCTTGAACTCGTAATCATCCGGACGAGGAATTTCGGCAGGGCCATATTTAGTGGCTTCAAAGATGATGTGGTTTGCATATAAATCGAATATGACCGTGGCCACCGTGACAAAAGACTCTCCTATTCTATAGTGAATCTCCTCATTTCCATAGTTTGGACCACCATCACATTCACGTATTGTGATTTCTTCATCCCCGAGTTTTTGTTTCAACACATCCATATCCAAGCCATCATAATTACAGGTAAAGATAAACTTTCGCACTTCTGATTTTAGCAAATACTGAAATTATAATACGATGGAATCAAGAATGAAATGGTGCCAAACCGACCTCAATTGCTCCTCTGTACGTTTGAAGGGAAACATTGGGAATGATTCTCAAGAGAATCACTGAGAAATCTTTTTTCTAGACGTCCAGATTTCCAGCTGCTCATCCGTTACCTTCATTGGCAAAAGAAACTGCATTATGCCACGCCCAGCTTCTAAAAATTGCATAATACCCACACATACGCGGAACCAATCAAATGAGATCACCTTGAAAAAAGTAGTTGTCAATGAAAGTATCCAATTGCATGCAGCTCTCATAAACCCACAAACTTCTTTTTGGTTGGAAGAAATGTTCAAATGCTTCTTCTTTTGAGAGCAATTCTACATTGCACTTCACGTTCAACCGTTGACATGCCTCCAACATCGGCCGAACTTTTTGCAATGATGTAGTGTTGACAACGCCTTTTAAATCTATTACATACGCACGACTATGCCTGTGCATAAGCCCAGAAAACATAGCAAGGCAATCATCGATAGCCATCAATTTGAAACGCTTAAGATTTGACTTTTTACATATTGCATTTTCAAAATGCAAAGTCTTTTCTTGGTCACAGCAGGACATTTTGATGGTCGCAATATCATCCTTGTCACAAGTAATTATAAATGTGAAAATCTTTCGATAAAGATGACGGTTATTTCCAATCAAATCATCAAAGCCTTTACACGAACCTCGCACTGATTCCAAATCGAGATCATTGAGGTAATGAAATATATGCAGGAGTATTTCAGGCGGGAGAAAACATAAATATGGATAGCGATCCCTATTGAATATTCTGCGAATGATGTTCTCGAGAAATGATAGAGCCATGATGAAAATGTAAGCCACCGAAGCAGAGATACAGGATGAATGGTATCGATTGAGGTTTCACAGAGCGTGGCAGACATGCAGGCCAGGATATATTCTCTGTGGCACGCCCTGTTTCTCAAACAAATCAAGACTTAACGGTGCAGCAAGGTAGCAAGGTAATACGGTAACACAACGGGTAGAAAAATGGCCAGTTTATTTTCCGCTTGAAGTCAAACTACTGCGTTCTAATTGGAGACACAAGTGAACGAATCTGAACAGGCGCGGTTGCCTCCCATCTAGGAGCTGTCCTGCCTGACTATTCTACCTGGAGCTTCGACATAGAGTGTCATCTTTAAATAGACTATCGGAGAACAGACCCATTGTCACTAGAGGCGCTCCAACTGCTATCATCAATCTGCTATCGAAGTGCATGCATTCTCTCTAGTTCTTCTCCTAGCGATTGTCTATCAGCGGAAAGAGATACCCGCTCGGAGAAGAAGTAGAGAGAGTGAAATTAATATATTTCGATGCCAGATTAATAGCAGTTACAGAGTCTCTAGTTGTCACATAATATGAAATGAATGAAACGGCGTAAATCGCATGCACATGCATGTCATCAGAAACAGTTTAAATTATTTTCTCCAGGATCATTAGCTCAAGTGCATTCGGCGTTTTCTTCATGGCTAAAGTACTTTGCATCCCATTAGTCGATAGTACTAGGAATGATACTGTTACTCATAATCTCCTCTCGTGAAAATGTTCTTGTTCTCTCTTCCCGTCCATTGATTATGCACGACTATGAGGTGATGGATCCACATTTGAGTGCGAACTGTATAGTTGACAGACCCTTTCTCTATTTCTGGTTTCCTATGTAATATTGCTTCTAAAGCGGCAGTAAAGTGCAATTTTTGTCCCTCTAATCCATTCTGAGCGGTTGTCCATCGAACGTAGAGATAGCCGCTCCGCACAGCATGTAATTTATTTGTATTCGCTATTCCCTTTTATAATAGCAACACAGTTCGAAGCCGAATATATTCAGATTCGTTGATTCGCTTGTTTCTTACATTACACTTATCATTGAAGATGACCACAAAACGGCAAAAGGTAAAGGAAGCCCTCACCGGCTTCGGTAGTCGTCTCGTGCGGAGAAAGCATATTGCAAAGGTTTATTATCTCCATTTATTACATTTTATTGTCTGAGCCATAAAATTTATCAGTGTAGTTCTGTGAAAGAAAGAAAGCATTTTAGGGCGATCTTTCTACACAACTGAGACGCTGCCTGAATACCTTCGACCTTTGTATGCTGGGCATAGGCCAAATGGTCGGAGCAGGCATATTCGTGACTACTGGTGAGTGGGTCAGAATTCAACATATGCCTTTAGCATAAGAGCTACCACGCATCAATTCCTCCTTGTTCTCTTCATGCGAACAATCTTTCCGAACTTTTCATGAATAGATTACGCTCATTCTCTGCGCTCACTCTATTTGAATATGCATTAGAGTTATCGCACTTCGAGTACGAGATCGATTATGCTTCACGAAGAAAGCTATAACATTGTAGATATAGGAACGAGTGAAACATATCTAATCCCATGCTCAAACTGACAAGATGGGGATGCAAATAACGCGTGATTTTTGAGGAGAAGTGATGAGGAAGTTGGCCGGTCCAGCGACAATCATCTCCTATCTGATATCGGGCATCGCTGCCCTGCTATCTGCCCTCTGTTATGCAGAGTTTGGCGCCAGGTCATAAAAGAATTTAAAAAATATTTCATTTACTGGAGAAGCAGTGTTGTTTTGGTAATGTTCATTCAGTCTTTGTGTCATTTTGCGTTTATTCAGTAAAATAATCAGCGAAAGCATTCATTCAGATACCCCAAGGCGGGTTCTGCGTATACATACGCGTACGTTGGAGTAGGCGAGATTTGGGCTTTCATTATTGGATGGAACATTGTGTTGGAGCACTGTCTGTCTGCTGCAGGTTTGTATTCTAATTGCTAGGGGTGTTATGGCTCACAAACGACCTTGACTTTTAAGATAGCAAAGTCATTTTCATGCGATAACATCAGACATCACTATGTGTTCACGTGTTTCGGTTGTGTCTCCATTCCTGAAGATGTTCCACATCAAAAATGTTTATTTTAAGCTGTTGCGCGTACATTCGCTGGATACTTCGATGATCTATTCCACAACGTCATCAGTGGTTGGTCAACTAAGAACATTCCATGGTTCCCTGTGCATGTGCCAAACATCACTGAGACTCCCACAGGGGTTAGTGAAATGGTGGCAGAGACAGATCAAAAATCAATATCAATTTTAGATTTGCGTCGAATCGGGAACTGAGATTGAGTATCTTCAGGTTCAAACAATTTTTATAATATATTTTTGTTCAGTGCATTTTTACTGATTTTCTAACCATCGCTAATTTTTCCCCTTGTTGAATACGCGGAAACCCGGAACCTTGGGTATGCTTATTCTTAACGACAAATTTCAGGAACTGTCAATAGTTGCTCGCTATCCGGACGTCATTTCTGTTGCAATAGTGTTGATCTGTGCAATTTTCATCGGAATAGGTCGGCGATAATTTTCTACTTTCATCGCTTCTTGGTTTTCCCAAGAAATTATATTGTTCAATTCTTGATGAAAAAAATTCCAGGCAGCAAAACCACATCATACTGCAATATGGTCTTCCAAATCGCCAATTTGCTGGTGATCGGAAAGTCAAAGAATAAAACGATTCATTATGTTATTAGGTGATTCTCTCTGTGGTAGGCTACGGGTTCGTGTTCGCCGACTTCGGAAACTGGAATGTGAGCTCGACTATTTCTTCTTTTTACTGGGCTTGCCGAATATAGTGATATTTCAGAACTTCGCACCATGTGGAGTCAACGGAATACTCTCCGGTGTGTGAATAATAAGAGAGTCATGGACAGTTGCGCCATAATGATGAACTTGAAATCTTCGTCAACGTTTTCGTCACTCTAACGGCGCAAGTGTCCATTTCACCATTATGGCGCTAATGTGAATGACTCAATGCCTTTCACCCTCTCAGGAGCCTCGAAGTGCTTCTTCGCATACATCGGATTCGACGGATTGGCCACCGCGGGAGAAGAGGCAAAGAGTGAATTTTTACACGTGATACTGCTTTTCGTGCTTGGCGGACATTGAAATTCAATCAACATATTACCATCACCTTCTATGTATCTATTTTACTGTGTCAATAACGACTAATCGTCCTGTTTTTGAGATCCCTCCAAGATGATTCCTGTGGCGACATATTGGGCAATGGGAATAACAACGGCCGTCTACATTCTCATGGCGACTGTACTCTCACTCATGCAGCCATATTATGCAGTAAGTGTTCGTTCCTTGACAAGCAATTATATGCAGCAGGATTAATTGATCAGCATCTTGGCAGAGTTCATGACAATTAGAACTCCATTACAACTGCATTATTATTCATATGCTTGGTATACCGAGTGCGAACGCCACCCTCTCTCATTCGCGTGCAGTTTATATGGTTGTCAAACCATCAGCCATGATGTTTCACGGTCAACATATGTATAGAGGCTAACATGCACTCCGTTTACATGAATATTTGTTGAAAGTTTAATTTCAAACATTGGAACGTTTGCTCATTCAGCTCTCACCCACGTCTGTCTACGCAGCCGCATTCACTGCAGCGGGAGCACCACAGTGGGTGGGGACAGTGATCACAATCGGAGCACTACTGGGAATACTCACGAGTTTGGTCAGTCAATTGAATTGAGTTACCTATTTTTGTCGAAAAACCTGCGCCCTAATGGTTCATGGACAATTGTACCATATTGGTCAACTGTATCTTGGTGCAATTAATTTATTTCACCCTTATGACGCAAATTCCCATGATGCTGTCATCATTCGCCGTGTTCAGATCGGCTGTCTCTTCGCACTTCCTCGTGCCGTCTATGCAATGGCTGAAGATGGACTCGTCTTCTCGTGGTGGGGGAAGGTCAACGCCAAGACAAAGGCACTTTTTAGCTTATTTTTCATGTTATTTGCTTCCTAATTTTTCACGTTATTTTACAGACCCCACTCAATGCCATAATCACTTATACACTTCTGACTGCAGTCATAGCAATGCTTTTCGATATGGACGCACTCGTCGATTTTTTGTCCATAGGTAACTTTTTGCGCGTATAAAGGAAAAAAATTCATGTTTCATTCGTCTGATGTGAGAGGAGTTTTTATCTCTATCTACGTCCGAAAGATCACGAAAGAGCAGAGAGACTAGACGAGTGGAAAATGCGCCTTTGCAGATTTAGAAACTCTATTCGACATGTGCCGCCTAACCAATTCTAAGAATACCAAAGCCATCTTTCCAGGAACAATCCTAGCCTATTCCATAGTGGCCGCTTCTCTCATTGTGCTCCGGTACAGGCCACATCCACAGGATGATCACCCAGGATTGATGGATAGGGGTTAGTGAGTGAAAGACACGAGCGCCATGAACTTTTGTGCAATAATGGTGAAATGGACTCTTGCACGTCCACTTCACCGCTATTTCGCAAATGCCCATGGTGTTCCCCTATTTCACCCGGATTAGCCGCTTTGAGGTGGTCAAATCCGCAGCAACATTCCGTATCTCTCCAAATGGCTGAATGGAATGAATCCTGGAAACACGATTCTTTGCTCTTTGCTTGTTATGATTGTCGCAATGACTGTGATTGGTAAGCTCGATTGGCTTTGTATATTATTGATACCGGCAGTCTAAATAACCTCGAAGAGCATTCTTTTTCTCTTAGTCATTCGGATCCGCTGTCTATTGCTGCTGATAGACAACATCTCCGAATGAAATAGAGTAAAGGGATGCACCTCGAGATTCTTCAGAGGTTCTTTACATGGCACCTATTTGTTGAAATGGAGAAATAACGCATTTCTTGAGGTATTCTGCTCACTTCTTCCTACTACAAGACCGTCCTTGGTGGGATACTATTTGCCCTTTCCATTGCTATTGCAATTGCCGCGACAGTGTTCATTCACTTTCATCATGAGAATGACACGGAGATGGACTACAAGGTAGGAAATGTTTTGGTTATCTGAGTCTCTGAGTGGATTAGACGAATGAGAAATGCACTTTAATGCCGATTTACAAACCCTAATGAGAATCACAATTATTGATTCAGGTAGCATTAGTTCCTTACCTTCCCGCGCTTTCGCTTCTCGTCAACATTCTCATGGTCACACAGCTGACCGTAATGACTTGGGTCAGATTTGCCGTGTGGCTGACAATTGGTAACTATATTTGGCCATAATTTCACCTAACAGATATTTTAGGACTCACAATTTACTTTTTCTATGGCATCAAACATTCCAAGGAAGAGCAAAATTGGAAAGAGCAGCAAAAAGTACAGCAAAACAGTGTAGTTACTGAAGTCTGCTCATGAATACGGGATCCTTTAAAAAGACTGACTATTTCAGAATTGTACTGAAAACTGGGCGAAAAATTCAGCCGAAGAACCAAACCCTTGGATTGATGTCGTGCCGAAGTGAGAGCAACGTTTCAATTTTTTCATTTTCAGTGATGACGCTGTCGTTTTCAGCTTCAATGGAAATGGAGCAACTGTTGTTCCAGCATTTAAAAACGGCAGAATTCGCTTATGACACTCAAGTCAGAAGCATTATCGTTGAAACGAGTATTATGTTTCTGTGCGTGGCATAACTCCTTTTACTAATCTTGATATTTCCAATGAATACATTGATTGCAAATATGAATTGCAATAATGTTCTTTACATAAATATGAGATTGTTATTTCGTATTTGTCTGAAGAATTTCGTATTTGTCTGAAGAAAAAAAATGTAATGCAGTGACGCGTATATTGGTATGATTGTTGAATTTACTCGTGGTCATCACTACCTGCTTGCTCTTGGGATTATTAATGCTACCCGAAGTTAAAAAGTTCCCCTTCGTGCCTTTTCCGATATGTTTCGCTGTTGACAAATCACCATCATATAATATGATTATCTGAGCACATAGTAACGACGAATCCTATGCCTCATGACAGGTTATGAAGAATTGTGTCACGGTGGCTTTTTGTGGATCTTTTTTTCAAATATACATTTTATTCTTTCAAGAAAAAATGACGAAAAAACGAGAGTTTCGCACTGATCGACTACAATGCCCGCACTGCCCAGAGGTAATTCTCGGAAAGGGAATGCAAGCACATTGCAAGGTATTTCTTGCTTTATTCTTCAAAGATAATAGACATTTTTAATGCGCTCATTTTTTAATCACACTTACACACATTTTACAGTTGCATGGATTTCACATTACGCCCGATCAAATGAGGAATTTGCCAATCGTACAATCTATTAAGGCTAAGCTTACATGTGAAGCTTGTGAGGAGAAGTTTTCGTGAGTTTTTAAATTTTCCCCTATATACTTCAGCTCTAAACGTTTCTAAAGGACACTTCGCTATCTAATGGTACACCGATCTCAAAAATGCGCAAAATTATGGAAAGGAAGCAAGCAAGTGTGAGCTTTGATTTTATCCACAACTAAGTTTTTGAGTCACTTGGTCTATTGATTGCTTTACTTCCTCAAAAACAGAGCGGTACACTGTAATTTAGGAAGAATTGCAAGTGGAGCTGAGAAAAGTTAAGCAGACAGGACTATGCGATAATAGACTCGTCGTTCGTTGCCCTTCGTGCCCAGAAGTCTTCATTGGACTGGAAGCCCTTAGGGTGCACAGCAAAACGGTATGTATAACAACTATGGTTTCTAAATCTGTAGTATATACAGTTAATTTCTCTTTCGTTACCTTTTCAGCGATCGTATGTAAGCGCGCGAAGCTTAACTGGCCTAATCCCCCTACGTTCAATATATACGTACATAAGCGCTAGTGGATTAGACAAACGAGAAATGCACGTTATCTACTGCCGATTTAGAAACCATTTCACGAACAAGTGCAATTATTATAACCATGCATGATAATTCAGGTGCACAACACTACTCTGCGATCGAAAGACATGCGGGAAATGCTTGCATCTGAGGAGGAAGTGGCCACTCATCGAATTCAATAATATGCGAATATTTACAGACGCAACTGGCTAGAGCAAATGTTTTCAAAAAGCATTGGTCTCATCTGCCATTGGAAATTGTAAAAGAAATCGAGAAATGTGCAATGGTCTGTCCTATTTGCAACAAAACTAAGGAGAATTACCGCCACCTCAGTCAACACGTTAAGTCACAGGCCAAAGTGCAATGATGCTATTGAACATCAAGGAACAAAACGTCTTCAGAACCACCGCCGATCTACAGCAGAATTATCAAAAATCGATCCATTTTTGCTTCTTGCTAATAAGGAGGATAGAGAACGGCTAATTGGAAAATGTGAAGTAGGCTGAGATTTTTTAAATACTAGGTGATTCAATAACATTAATCTAGGAAGACTCAGCAAAACTTCCTTTACCATCTAAAATTAGCATTTCAATGGATAAGGTTGAAGATCATCATCGTCGGAAAAAAATCACTCGTTTTCGTTGTCCGGAATGTAAACTAATTTACAAGAGTATAGGATCGATGATAATGCACCAAAGAAAGGTAGATGAGTAGCATATTTTAATGATATTTACATAACAACAACTGAAATATCATTTTTCAATGGCTGCATAATTCAGGTTCACGGCCAGTATATACCTACAGAAGATATCTGGAAAATGGAAAATGTTGAACCAGGCGTTGAGGTAGAGAAATTGTGCGGATAACACAGTAAATATTATATTTATATTTAGGAAAAAGAGCAGCCAGCGAAAGAAGGCGATTGGGATTACCAACTTTCGTGCCAACTATGCAGCTATGTTTGTAAAGGATTCAATGCGATGCAGCGTCACTATAGAACGGTCAGGATTTCATTGGAAATTTTCAATGAACGAAAATGCCTCCACATATACAAAGTAAAGGATAAAACATGCAGAAACACGGAACATTTGTTACTAAGGAACAAGTAAGCGCCAAAGCAGTCGTGAAAGAAGACAGCTTCGTAAGTTTACTTTGAATATACCGTCCAACCAACATTTTTCGGAACAAATACTGTATTTTTCAGTATTTTGTCGTATTTTAAATTTAAAAATACCATAGTGATGACAGGTATTTTTTATGGAATACCATCGTTTTCTACATAAAATTCCACTTCGGGAAAGTTACATTACGTATTCAATTTCTTCATGCGGCAGTAGCTAGAATTTTTGAAAGAAATTCGGCCTACAAAAAATACGGTATTTGTCCCGATAAATGTTGGTTGGACGATAGTATTCAGCAGAACTTTACTAGTCTAATACTTTATAGAAGCCATTCGAGTGCAATGTCTACGGCGAAAAATATCCGCTCGAGAAAAATTTGATAAATCACAAGAGAAGAAACGTGAGCCTATAGAAGAAAACACAAATTCAAAACCATTTTGCAGAAGCATTACCTAGATGAAGACTTTCATACATGCGACGCCTGTCAAGAATCATTCATGTATGTTGCAATGTTTCTCGAAAATGGCCCATGAGTGCTATCTTTCACTATTATTTTTCGACTCTTCCAACATACTCCTATAGATCGCACATAGTTATTGGTTCCAATTTCTCGGACGCCCCAGATCCTTTCCTAGTAAGTAGTAGGCTGTCGAACTTCCTTGGCACCCATCTCTCAAAATTAAAGTAAGTTTTACCCTAAGCAGTCTATATCCGACACAGCCTGCTCAGCGCAACCGCAAAAATTTCAAACGTATTAGGGTGTTCGGAAAGTCCCTTGCCACTTTTTTCCCCAGAAATCTCAGCTCTCAGTTTTCGAAAAAATCAGAAATTTTTCATTTATATAATAGACCATATGAACGATGTTTGCTGAATAGGACCGCATTGTATCTTGAGAGGTCGCTTCTAGAGTTGTTAAAGCGAGAAACGAGATCTCGTTTATTTTCTTCTGCAGAGCGGGAAGAAAACGATATCTCGTTTTGCAATTTTGTAGGAGCGACGAAAAAACGAGATCTCGTTTTTATTAAAATTATCGTTTTCGCTCGACGATCGGACGATCATTCCCCTTTCTCCTCTTACCAGGATTGGTCTCTCCCTGCGAAGAAAACGATCAGACCGAGAAATGAGACTCGAAACGTGCAAATGAATGAGAGGGAAGCGACTCGCTTCCCCATAAATCGGGGAAATAAAATAACTTCTCTGGGGAAGCCATTTTTCAGATGCCCACAATTCAAAACCTTGTCTTTTTGCCGTGAGGGGTCGAAATGATACCAAATTTTTAAAGGTGGTAGCTAGGGTTGTGCATTTGACTGAGTTGTGACTAATTCCCATTCCTTACTCCTATTAGACTAGTCATTCCCTGACTACTCAGTCAAAGGAATGCGCGACCGCACTCAGTCAGAACTACTCAGTCAAAGGAAAAGGAATCATTCCGCCGACTAAAAGCTGTCAGTCTCACTCATTCCTCTCAGTCAAGTCAGCCGACCAGTCATGACTGCTCTGTCAAAAGGAATTAGTAGGGAATTAGCTACTAATTCCCTACTAATTCCTTTTGAAAGCGCAGTCAGGAATTGATTCCTTTGGCTGAGTAGTCTCTGACTGAGTGCGGTCGCGCATTCCTTTGACTGAGTAGTCAGGGAATGAGCTGTCTACTCATTCTTTTGAATACTCAGCCAGGTTCAGTCGAGACTACTCAGTCAAATGCACAACTCTAGTGGTAGCCCATCTTAGGAACACTTCAAAACCGCTTAGTTTCAGGCCGCCAGCCCATTGCAGGAAAAATCCGCAAATTTGATCCATTTTTTTCACCTTTTCGACTGCCCTAGACAGGGGCAAAGTAAAAATGACTGTCTAGGTAGCCGATAATTATGCTGGGTTAGTTGGGCAACTAAAAATTCATGGCCCTAGCTCTTCATCTGACAAAAATAATTTTTCTAGAGTAAAAAATTGCGAATTTCGGCCCCAAAACAGCCAAATAAAACAGTAGTAAAGTGCTTTTCCCGTTCGTCAAATCCGCTCGGACCTATTGTATATCGGTCGTAGAAACAATCGCTCTGAGCGGATTAGACGAATGATAAATGCACTTTACTACTGATGTAGAAATCATATAACCATTGTGAATTACACTAATGAGAAATCGCTTTACTACCGATTTAGAAACCCATGCTTCGGAGGTATTCGAATGATCTTTGTATGGAATAAATAATTTTATTGGAAGATTGCGGGTTTTTATTGATAACCCCCCCCCACATCTCGGGGCCATCCCTATCGAGAATGTACGAGGAAGAAAAGCTATAATGCATTTCATTAAATAGCTGTGAAAATGTCTAGTTGCATCAGATACAAGACGTGGTGGTCATATGTAGTGCCGGATAAGGAGTGCGTATGATCCAAAACAGAATTTACAAATTTAAGAGAGAATGTGAACGAGAAAAGTCAATAGCCCATTACGTTGCGTAAATATCTAAATTGTTACAGTATTTTAGAACACCGCGCCAGCTATTGGTTCACAGAGCGCGAAACTGCGAAAAGATTTCTCCACCGGTAAAGAAACAAGAATATGTGAGTTCAATAGTCCATTTTAATATTTTCATATCGACAGTCCCCAAAACACGTACTACCAGAAAGAACACTGATATCTATGATAGCTTCAACTAAGGAAAAGTTGTTGGAGCATAAGAAGAGTGAGTTGAAAATTGGAGACGAGGACCTCCGTGTGCGCTGTCCACAATGTCCATCTGTTTTTATTGGCGTCGGCCAACTTGGTCGACATCATAGACAGGTGAGAGCAAAAAGAGAATATAATATGACTACATATATTAAATAGTGGTCTCTTTTAGCACCTACCACCTGATTTTTGACGGTCCGAAACATACCACTTGATTTTCAAGAGATACCACCTTAGGACCTTTCCAGCGGCTCAATAGAAAAATTTCCTTTAGTAAACCTTTTTGAAAAAGGTGGATTTTTAGGTTTTCGTATACGGGGAATAATTCTGTATACTTGGTTTGCCATGATTTTTGCTCGTATTCACTCCGCAGGTGGTATGCAGCAGGGGTGAAAATCTGGGGGCACTTCATACCACCAGTGCAGCGAAAACTAGGCGTTTCCATGGCATTTCATGTATCCATAATTATTCCCCGTACCCGAAAACCTAAAAAGCCACCTTTTTCAGCCAGATATGCTGGAGGATATACCACGATACAGGCGCTGGAAAAGTGCATTATCCCAAAGTTTGGGCACCCTTGAAAATGGGGGCCCAGTTCATATGTTTCTGACCCGATTTCGATGCTCTATTCGTGCGCATTTATGTTCAAGCAATAATCAAGCACATTTGGTGCCATCAGAATGCTTCAGAAAAGCGGGACAGGTGGTATGCTATGCCCACAGATCGCCTGGGGGCACTGCATACCACCTGTGGAGCGAAAACTAGGCATTTCCATGGCATATCATGTATCCAGAATTATTCCCCGTACCCGAAAACCTAAAAAGCCACCTTTTTCAGCCAGATATGCTGGAGAATATACCACGATACAGGCGCTGGAAAAGTGCATTATCCCAAAGTGTGGGCACCCTTGAAAATGGGGGCCCAGTTCTTATGTTTCTGACCCGATTTCGATGCTCTATTCGTGCGCATTTATGTTCAAGCAATAATCAAGCACATTTGGTGCCATCAGAATGCTTCAGAAAAGCGGG
>JACMIF010004085.1:0-13028 GCA_014805445.1 Diplogasteroides magnus | reverse complement strand
GGTGCCCATATCTACTTCAAGGAAAAAAATCAGAATTTTATTCGAAAGTTTCCCACCCGGTTCCGCCCTACCTTGAGTTGAAAAATTATCAAGTCTTAATAACAACAAGCAACGCGAAAAGGAATCGAAATGTTCACGCTCTTCAAATCACTAATTGGGAGCAAGACCGTGG
Organism: Diplogasteroides magnus; assembly: GCA_014805445.1. Lineage (NCBI taxonomy): Eukaryota > Metazoa > Nematoda > Chromadorea > Rhabditida > Diplogasteroididae > Diplogasteroides > Diplogasteroides magnus. Next base: position 12,856 of record JACMIF010004085.1, on the reverse strand, counting down.
CTGCTAGATCGCCCTATATAACCGAAATGAAACAGGATAGGGACATATCGTAACTGCCATCTCGTAACTGGACATTTCGGAACGTTTTACAGCTATTCTGAGTACTTCGCTTCTCAATATCATTTCTTTTGCGTTCCTGGGGGTAATTTCACGCCGGTACAGGCACAAATGACATTATGGTAGTAGAATATAATAAGGATATTATCCCATTAATTGGCTGTATAGCGGACAGTTACTTCCCACTCGTTGAGGGGACTTTATCCTAACGTCATGACCCACCGCACTCCTATACTGTAGCGAATATTTGTTTATTTTCGCGTCTCGTATGGAAAAAGGCTAATCTTACTGTAGCCTCGTTTTTTTCGTATTGTCGTTTCTCGTCATTCAGTTTGGGTTGTTGCTGTAGTAGTAGAGAGTCGGTTACTCTCTGTTTTGCCCATTCTCGCTTGTATTTCACCTTGTTTTGTCTCCTTTCTCATAAACTTTGTTCCTGAGCGCTGGGTTGTCCACCGGGTGCCATTTTATCATTGAACGATAGAACAGGGGACTAGACCCTTGACGATTACAAGAAATCAAAATATGAACTCTATGGGTTTTCATTTTCGCATTTCAGAATAACTTTATTTCAACGACCAATATGGTACAGACCAAGGTACCGTATTCAGAAAATTTATCGGCATATATTGCTTAATTTCCAACTATTTTGGACTGAAATCTGATTTTTGTCCCATTGCTGCAATACTATAACAGACGACATCAACTGCATACGAATGAGCACTACTAAGAATGCAACAAAATCAATTTTCCTATTTACATCAATCATATGTTACGAACAATCAATAGAAATGAAATCAATGGACACATAAGTAACGAATCAATCGGTTGATTGGACGGCAATCGATAAATGGGAGCCGCACCGATCAATACACAGGACCGAACACCGCATTGACCACATCTTCCTCTGTCAGAGCGTGTCTTCTCCAGTGGGAACGCGTTCTCTGTGACGAAAAATCATTATCATTCTTCTGAATGTCACGCATTCAAGAGGTAAACCAGGGGTTTTGGTATGTCGGGGATCGAACCCGCGTCTTCCGTTTTCTTTGCAAAGATGCAACCACTACACCATAGAACAGCCACTGTGGCGAATGAAACCATTTCTCACCTCCCTATATGGTCTGTTCAGCTTGTCGCACTCGCATTTTGGAGGGTCACAGCACGGAATGACTGCATTGGAGTATCTTCCGAGCACCTGGTTCACGGGCACAATAGACGCGCGGTGCTTTCCTATCGCGACGGCTGCACGTTGACGGATCTAGAAGCAGGAAGTAAGCAAGTAAGTGCAGTTAAACGTCAGCAGCAAAAATGGATGGTTATAGCTCTATGCTAGCGATGACAACACTAGAAGAGTGCCTGCATTGTGCCGCAAAACAGCAAAGCAACCTTCTCAGTTTCGTCCGAATCCTCCAGCGGGTACAGCTCGTACGGGTCCGATCCGACATTGTAGACGAGCGGGGGATTATGGATCTTGAGATCTTCATCGGGACACTTCTGGCTCACGTACCTGAAGAGTCAATTATTTAATTGTCTAAAAATAGTCTGAAACAGTCTCGACAAGAACTGGTCTTTAACATGTCTAACCAGTCCTTTAGCGGCTTTCCACTCGGGCAGTCCCTTCTGAGATTTGCGTCGTCCGTCTCGTTCAGGAATATGGGCGAAGTCTTGTAGTGGACCTGCAAAAAAACTATAAAGCGACATTCGGTGTCAACTATTTTGACAATTCGATCTTGCTCAGCATCGTTTCTCGCATAAGAAACCGAAAGATTTTATATATTTTTAATTTCAATTGGATGCGGCTTACAATCAAAGGCTAATCATGGCGTAACCTATATCTTTCAATTCTGAAACTCATCATATATTTATTGAGGGTTCTAGAGCGGTAGATATGCTGTCAATCTTCTCCGCAGCACGTTTATCTGTCAGGGTGAAAGATAACCTAGCACTGGAGAATCATGGCGACAAAATTTACCGATTTAGACCATGAATTTCCTAATTTTTTGTATTTTGTATTTTGGAAAGTGTTAAAATTATGAGTGTAATTTTTCCACGTATTGTTTCCTTCAAATATTTAAATCTTAAGACTCGAACTGATAAATCGGAGAGCTTGTATCACCTTATATCTGCCCATCCTGATGGCCATCAGATGCGTGTTGCAGTAGTAGATGATGGGTCGTAGCTTGGCCAATACATTCTTCTGTCCCTCTCCCCTCAACTCCGTCCAGATATTCGCGCCGTCTAGTGGGAGCTGCTCCTTTAGCTGGAATGATATTGCTTATTCTGGCTTGGAGGATAATCACTTTTCTTTATATGTTTCAATGCTATCGTGAATTTGAAGTTATTCATTCTATGAAGCATAACCCATAGAGTAATAATCCTGTCAACCACATGAACCATACTCTTTTGCCATCGCTGTCGGAATTCAACCTATGCCGCATAGGTAAAAGGAAAAAGGTAAAGGTGCTGCCACCTCAAGCGATAACTCTAGGTGGGCACAACGGTAAGGCCGGCGGCTACTATTAGGGCTACGTAACCCTGGTTGTCCAAGGTGCTTCTGGGTATGTTATCTTTCGTATTGGTAGCGGTGCCCGCGAACAAAGATCCCCTGGAGAAAACGCTTGGAACGCCAGGGTGTAACTCCTAATCGACTGGCCCTGCAGTCCACCGGCAGGACCACATCCCCTTGGATTATCCCCCTGACCCCGGAATAAAGACTTTTAAAGACTTTTTATCTTTCGTAATCGTAGTTACCACTCGACGCCCCGGAGGGATGGAGGGCTTGGTTGGCCTAGGGGGGGATATGCGACAAAAGGATAGCGTTCGTTAATTATCCTATACTACTAGATATGCACCAATAAAAATATCGGCAAAGTTTGCAATTACATTATTCTTATTGAATGTACCACTAACTCTGTCTGCCGACGGGCAATTGTTCCGCTCGTAGAATGTGGCGTAGACATCCATGCTGGAGATCACCTTAAAGAGGCTAATGTTCCGATATGGTTCAAGCGATAACCATTACAGGTGAATTTACAGTGCAATTGAACCTCGTTGCTGATCCTTCCTGCAGGAACGCTCCCTGGCTGCCACGCGACGAAGGGAATCCGAAATCCGCCCTCGTAACTGTTCGATTTGCCACCTACAACGACGTGCACTCGTAGAAACTAGGATTTCGAAGGCCCTTGGTATTTGACTTCTAGTTTTCTAAAGTTGTTTTCCACTCCATGGATAACGATAGCGGAGGGATGTGACTTGACAAGGGTCATTATTTTAGCATATACAGTATGATATTGGGCATGAATTCTTACCCTTGAGCCCTGCCGTGCTGCCTCCGTTCAGACACAGTTCCACATGGGGGCCGTGATCGCTCATCAGGATGACAAGGGTGTTCTCCTCTATTCCCGCTTCTTTGAGTGAGGCGAGCACCTCGCCCACCGCCCATGCCATCTCGTTGATATTGTCGCCAAACAGGCCTGAATTTCGATCGATTGTCAATTGTTGGCTGATCCTTGTTTATTCTCAATTTTTCATGTTTTGAGTTAATTTGTTGTGCGGTCAAAGTCAGGTTGCAATCTGCTGCTGACCTCTGACAGATGTATGCAGAAACGCTTTAGAAGCGAAGATCGCACTGTGCACATGCGGGAAGGAGAAGTAGAAGAAGAACGGGCGGTCGGATTGATCCTGAAAATTTCTATTCTTTTCTCATCTTCTGGCAATAATGCCACAATCGTTAATGTTACGAATTTACGATGAATCTGTATAACAAATTCCACTACGTTGGCTCTAGTCTACCGGGCAGCAATCCCTTTCTCTAACTCAGGGTCGAGCAGATAGTAGACAACTAGGGTGTCGCATTTGGTGCTTTTAGTGCATTCGTCGTTCGTCTGATCTCCACGGAGCGGTTGTCGCTCTCATGGGTTAGACAACCGCTCCGGGGAGAATAGACGAATGACGAATGAACGAAAAGCACCATATGCGACACCCTATAGACAACCTCTCGGTATGAATTAGAGAAAAATGACGCACTTTATAGGTCGATTAAAGGCCACTAGCAGTCTAATCTCGTCAGTACTGCATTACACTCGCCTTATCCATTCTTGCCTTCAAGAATCTCTTCCAGTCCGCAACCAGATTGACAGTCATATCCTCGAACTGAAATATTCACACTAATTGTAAAAACAATATCGGCAGGCTCATTTATAATTATATTTTTATTTTTATTCAATAATTAATCGATGTTCATGCTAATCAGAAAAAATATGCACCAGGATCGGCTGCTGTACAATCGCATCCCCGTCGTACAAGAAGCATTCCGTGGTGTTTGGGCCGTTACGACGACCATTCTGAAAATAGCAGCTACAATTTCAGAAGCGGACATTTTTGGCTGGTTCTGAAAAAAGTGAGCACACCTGCAATGTGATTTCTGACTTTGGTACTATAATTACCGCCCATCGAGAATAAAGCGGTCGTTTTCTTCAAATTTATGAGAATTTATCATAAAATCACATAAAGCAAACTAACTCCTTTCAAAGGCAATATTGTGAAAAGCGGTAAACAGCAAAGTTACTCGTCTTGACGAGATGCGCAACTTTGCTGTTGACAATAAATTGATATCTTCAACGAGAAACGAGATAGTAGCGCGGTTATTCAAAGGACGAGGCGCTAATTGAATAGAGGTGACAGGGTAGGGTAGGGGGAGGGGAGAGGATGGAGGGAATTAGCGGCTTGTCGTATGAATATCAGCGCTACTATCTGTTTTCTCGTTGGAAATATCAATTTATTGTCAACGGAAAAGTTGCGCATCTCGTCAAGACGAGCAACTTTGCAGTTTACGGCATTCCAAAAAATTGTCATTGAAAGGAGTTAGTTTACTTTATGTGATTTTATGATAAATTCTCATAAATTTGAAGAAAACGACCGCTTTATTCTCGATGGACGGTAGCTGTTTAATTGCTAAGTCCAGCAAAACAAGAGGAAAATATATAGATGCAATTTTTGAAGACGTTTTCATTCAGCACTTCCAAAAATCAGTGAACTCCCGATATTTATAAAATGTTTTGCAATAAATATTATAATTTAATTTATGGAATTCGCACCAAGCTGTTCGTTCCGCACTCCCAGACATTCGTGAACGGAAGGTTGACTCCGACGAAGTCGAATCCTCTCTTCGAAGGCAGATGCGCCCCATCATCGTTTGTCTCCTTATTGATGCCCAGATGCCACTTGCCGACCATTCCGGTAGCGTATCCTGAAGGGAAAAGAAGTAAACTACTTAGGATGAATGGTCAAATGTTCCTCCACCAGTCTTGTTGAGTCTGGTTATTGAAACTGGGGTTTCTGAATCGGTATCAAAGTTCATTTCTCTTTCACCTAATGAATTTGGAGCGCTTGTATATATGTTGGACCTACAGATAATCGCGCCGCGGAAAATAGACAAATGAAGAATGCAATATACTACAAATTTATAATCCCAACTCAGCATATTATCATTGAGTAAAATGTATTTAAAATGGTTAAATTAGAAAAAAAGATTAATTAATGATCCCAACCTCTCTCCTTGAGCATTTCAGCCAGGGTCTTCTCCTTCTTCGGCAGTCCTCCGATGTCTTGTGGGATGAACACGCGAGCGCCTCCAGTAACACCGAGACGAATGGGGAGACGGCCTGTAAAACATCAAAATCATTATTGGTGTAAAACAAATAAATATTGGATAAATAAAAATTCATTTTCAGAGGCTTTTATATGCTTAGAATTACAATAGTACAGGATTTGTCCGTATCAGAACAAAATTACAGGATTTGTCTCTCGGGATCATTTGGTATTCTTATATTAGCCACAAACTATCCGTCGCATTTCTTCTCTGTAGAGTTCTCCCAAGAAGATTGATAGCTTGTTGAAGTCTTGATCGAGACTTTGCTTATACGATCATACTACTGTTCGTCCCTTGTAGAGGAGGATTCTCTAATATTCCGAGACGAAGAGGGTGGGAGGAAGCTGAAGGTGAGGCAACTGCCCGAGACGAATAGAACGAATAGGTTTCAAACACTTAACAAATATGGGATTTTGAGCGTTCTTTAATGTACGCCATTCGACTCAGTGGCAATATTTAGTTTAGAATATGTAATTGAAACCTGTAATGAATCCTGCCCTGCTCGGACTGCACATGCTGTCAGCGGAGTATGCACTGGTGAACTTTGTGCCTTCCTGTACCATCTTCTCTATGGGAGTCGTTTCTTGTTCTGGATGACCATACGATTGGAGGTCGCCCCAACCTGGAACGAGCTAATTTGATTACACTTCGAATCCGGAGTGTTCACAGGAGCGCTTCCCTGCGTATATGCAAATTCTTTCTCTTATTTGCCCGGGATATAAATTTTCTCAAAGTGACCTATTTTGCTAAAGGTTTAAAAATGCCCGCGCTTTTTCTGAAGCAAATTACTCACCCAAATCGTCAACCATAAGGATGACCAGATTGGGGTTGTCTGGCGCTGGTGGCGACACCGGGCAATGGACAGCGGCGGATGATTGCACCATCAATGTTATCAACGGGATCATTCTTGCAGCGAACATATCTAAAAATGAGAAAGATTGCCCTAATAGGCTATGCAAGGACAACGAAAAGACAGTCTACACATATATCTTTTAAATGGTATTGTGAATCTTCGAAAGCTAAGAATTAGCGCAAAGATCATGTTTTGTTTCTTCAGTTAGATGTCTGATCCTAATTATTATGGATGCTAAAAAAATAAGTATAGATACCGTTGCCAACAGCCATAATAAAACATCTCTACGGATGCTGTTGGAACTGTGGTTGAGACCAAAAAATCGGTCTTGTCTTTTTACTCACATCAATGAACCATTTATTCCATGGACTAACGAGATAGAAATTAAGAGGCAACGAATGCAATGTAGCCAGGTGTTATTTCGACAGATACACGCCGTCAGCTGTTCATATCTAACCTTTCACAGAGTCATGTTATAGAGATATGCTTGAAAACCCAACATCAGAAACTAATATTTCAAAGTAGCCTCACATGGTAGGTGTAGAACAAATAGGTAGATTATTGAACAGTAATTCTAGAACTTGAACGCCAAATCTGTTTGTCCGATTGTTCGTTCTCCAACAATTCTGCGCTTACTCTGATTGACATAAGAGGAGGCTAGCTGCATTTCTAAATTTAGCCTCGGATTTTGCCATTAATTTCAAGCACAACTCTGTGACAGTTGAGATATAAGCGATGTTTGCGTCGTGCGAGCACCTGGATACATTTCAAAACACCATGATGAGGCGTTCAGCGGCTTATCCAAGGGGTATTCTGGTGCTGCCAGTGGACTGTTAGACCGGAAATATCACGTTCTGTTATGGATTCATTATCTGGCACGTTATTTCTATCTCCTAAAGTAGGCGGGAAAAGCGGTTCACAGCGTAATGTGACCGATTTATTACGTTCAAGTATGAAAAAAATCTCCAGCCTCCGTAGAGGTCTTTCATGGAGTTCGTGGCTTATTATCTGCAACATTTGTGGAAGATGTGATGCACCATCACTAGGAACTGAAGAAGTATATTGGGTAAGCGGGCCAAGAAAGATGGCTCCGATACCTCTGAAAGGCCTACTTGTGCAAGATAGCAGAACATATATCAAGCGCGTGAAACTTATTTTCATGCATTGGAGGGGAGGTAGGAAGACCATTTGCCAGGGGGAGGGAGCGCCCTTTGAGTCTCTGATATGGGCTCTTCCCTGTCCCTTTTGAATCCGGAATCGGTGCGCAGCTTCAGCGAATGAATTAATTTGTGGTACTGCTTTGGTGAGCGTAAGGGGAAGGTCTACTAGTCTGTTTTTCCGACAGTAGACACATTTTGAGACTGTTCCAGAGCGACATTGGCTGCTTTCGGAACATTTTAACTCAATAAATATGAATTGGAAATGGTTTTCACAGCAATCTTTCGTTATGCAATATGAGTCAATAATTCTGACAACGCAGTGCTGCCAAGCCTCGAACGCTGCTGGCAAAAATGGAGGAAAGCAATTTATTCATAAATTCTAGGGCCTGAAGTTGAGCTCCAGCTTGGAAAGGTACGGTAGCTAAGTCAATATCAGGAGCGCGAAGAGGGAGCAGGATATTTGAAAATATGCCAATGAAAATAGATGAGTCAAAACTTTTCAAAAACAGACACATAGGTTTCAATTTTGAAAAATATGGTTACTTTAAGAAAACTTTCTTCACAGAATTCTCTACATCGTTATCTCACTCCACAGGCTCAATCAAAATACTAACACATAAAGAGAAACAAAAAGGAAAAAATATTAACCTGCAATTACAATAGATGAAAATATTTGCTATTATGTGCATACATCGCGATCAAGTGAATGGCGGAGAAAAGTGTGGTTTGATGTGCGCAAGAATTATAGGCGAAGAATGAATAACAATGGGTGAAAGTCTTGATTGGTTGAACCCTAAGCTACAGTTTACTGGGGAGACAGTAAGAGTGAGACGGTGGAGAGTTGATCTCGTTTTAGGGTTCTATTTTTAAAAAACACGTTTCAATGCAACCAAATATTGCTCCAATCAAATTTTTTTCAATTAAGGAAATTTGAAAATGTATATTTTTTCTTCCCTCGCGTCGATGCGAATTCTCTGCTCCAGTTATTAATTGGTTTAGCTGACGTTTTGTATGTAAGCAAAATGATGTACAGCACGACTTTATCGGAATAGTTGAACCAGAATGTGCCATTATGGCTGCGTTAACCTGATGTTCACGATACTGAACTATCAGTTGCAGCTTCACAGTGGTTAATATTAGGGTCTCTAATGTTAAATCTTTGGAAAATTGCATTTCTCATTATCCATGGAAGTTAGAGATAAAGCCTCAGAGGAAATATGAAGAATGAGAAATGCAATGCGTCAGATTTAGCAACGCTTGTGGATATTTTGTTGTTCATAGATAAATTGAGCAATGAATTGATTGCGCTCCGAACATCACGGTCTTGCCGAATTAGCAGTTAACACTCTATGGTCTCTATGGCCCAACCAAAGTGCCATCCTCCCGTGGGTCGGGCAATTGGTAGCGGTGCCCCCGAACCAAAGATCCCCTCGAGAAAACGCTTGGAACGCCAGGGTGTGACTACTAATCGGCTGTCCTAGCAGTCCACTGACAGGGCCACATTCCCCTATGGATTACCCCCTGACCCCGGAATAAAGACTTTTAAAGACTCTATAGTTTCCACATCGGTAGAATTTGAGATTCGTCTATTATTCTGGAAAACGGACTACTCCATGTAAGAGAGCATAAGATATTGATAAAGGAAAAATGAGCACTAAATACACTACGGATTTTGAAGGAGTTCACAGTATGCTAATGTTACAGAATAATTTAATATGTGCATCTTCAATCGAAAAGAAAAAATTGCACATTGTTAGCGAGCATGTTAATCAAAATAAGAAAAATGAATGGATGTATGATTTGCGATTCTGCCTTACAAGTGTCTGCTTAAATAGAACAAGCATACTGTGTCTCGTCCGTCCCTCCCCTTGAAGAGTGCAAAGCACACTTAGAAAAAGCTCCGATGTATGCTCCGGAGTATCTTGAGATCATCTTCGAAATAGGGTTTTGAAATCAGTAAGAAAGTGCTTTTCTCATTCGACTAATCCCCTAGGAGCGGCTGTCTCTACGTTCGACAGACTACCGCCCGAGTGGAGTACGTGAATGAGTGATTCACTTTACCATCGATTTAGAAGCCGGAATTCAAATGCCCATCTGTGAATGAACGTGTTTCTCTGTATTTTTCAAGTGCATCCGCTCTAAACGCTTAAAACAGCTGGTGAATATGCTTGCAGATGTATTTTTTCACACAAAACACACTATTCCCCGTTTATCGCTAATTGTTTTTGCTCTGTTAGTTGCTGTCGTCAGTTCCGACCCAGAACTATCGCTAATAAGTCCACAATACACTATGGTACAGCTGTCCTATTCAAAGAATAACTGCTGCTATTACACAACAAATCTGCATAATTTCGCACAAAATTCGTTGCGTTGATAAATGGGAAATGCACACGTCACATTAGATGAATGTGAGTGCATTCACGCTTTGTGATATGACCACGCACTCCATTATTCACTAAAGCCTCTATCTAAGGTATATGTACGAAATGAAATTAATAGCTGATTAAATTCTGAAGAGCCTCTCGGGCAAATCTTCTCTAATCAAAGTCCCTACTGCGTATAAAGATAAGCTACACTGTATACGCAGGTATTGGACCGAAGACTAACCTGTTTATTCATGCGAAAAAGAGGGTCCAGTGTTGCTATTATTATTTAAAAATTTCGCGTTCTTTGAGCTGAAAACATTCAGCGTATTATTATGGTAAACGAAGTTGAAAGTTAGCCTCTATATGTTGAGCGTGAATCCTATTCAAAATCATGGCTAATGGTCAGCGAAACGAAATTTGACTGCACAGTCGTCAGCCAGATGGAGGGTGTGTACTCGGAATATCAAGATGGTTTTCCACAATAATAAGTTCATGTTTCCAGGTCTCGTCATGAGTCATTGCAAATCTCACGTAGACATAGACTGAATGTTCACAATTGTGTCAAAAGCGAACGTTAAGCCGGCGGCTACAGACAGACATCAGCTCATTTTTCACGTTATCTAGGACACATCGTCGTGGAGAGTTCACAAAGTCCGAAGGCTTCTCCGTCAAAACAAGCAATAACATGCAATTGAGACATTGCATTCGCTTCTTTTCGCTCTAGGGATCGTGCTTTGGACGGAATTGGCACCTTTTCTGCCTGATGTATGACCGAGAGTGCATAGATCACAGACATACAAAATGTAAGTTCACTCCAAAACACGCGCCCTACTTCACTCTAAGAATAACATCGTCATCGTTGTCCACGGTGCATCTGCACGAGAACATGCAACAAGTGTGGACACTTGATAGTTTTGAACTCTGCAGCATCTCATGTTTCGTCTATGTTTGTGTTCGACAGCAAGCTACACAAGTCACACAAAACAGCGGAACGCTTCATTTTCGTCCAACTACAGAAATAGAGCCTGCACGTTGGTTAAGATGGTTCTTTGTTATTTTTGTTGTTAGCGGAGCGAAATGTGTCCAAATCATGTATTACTTTGTAGCTCTCAGCGTTCTATGCTTCTTATACAATATTCCTGGCTCTACGTGTTTGAAATCAAAACACACACTAGCTGGAAACGACGTATTATTTAAGCAATGAGGGTTTACACGAAGCGTTAAACAGCAAGACATTGTTAAATGGAAATACGGCTTCGTAAAATGATATTCGCACAGCACACAGGTAGCAATAAAATACGAATGAGATGTGAATAAAATGCAATATATGTATAATAGGGTTTAAAATGGTGGGAAATTGTATTTCCCATTCGTTCAATCCCCATCGTAGCGGATGTTTATCGATCTTATTGTTAGAGCAACAAATCCTCGGAGATTAGACGAATGAAAAATGTACTCTGTTACCATTTTTGAAACCCTTATGTATAATGTGATGTGTCTGCCCAGAATTTCAGTTAGAATGAATAAAGAAGAGATACAATCAGATTTTCATTAAAGACGCTTCCACTGAAAGTGCGTACGATCTGGTATTATCGCCAGTTCGAAACGACTGCATCGAGTGGACCGAATTGACTTTGGGCTTGTAGAACATGAGCAGCTTCAACGCCCGTCTGCGGATGGTGCGGTTCAGGCAGATGTAGATCATCGGCGGAGCACCTGGGGATGCAAATAGTTTAACACAACACCCAGACAAAATACTACCGTTCTGATGGTAGTATCAAGAGTCAAACTACCATCCATCGGTTGCATCCACCAACAAATCGGCAGTATTTTTCTATGTAAACTGCAAAAATATTGTCCAGATCAATACTCCAAGTTGCTAATTGCATATAAGAAAGGTGTAACGGAACATTATGCCGCTAAGGCTAGAAAAATGCTAGGGGATTTTAGGGGATTCCACGGGAATACCCCACGTGGCTTGGGGATTGAGCTGACGGTAATTCTATGCTGTTGGGTGAAAGACAAGATGGCCATGGACATTTGCTCCGTAATGTTAAAATATGCAAAAGCGCGTAACAAATCACGGCTCAAGTGTCCATTTCACCATTATTGCGCCATTATCCATCGTGTTCACGAGCGTTTTTTTTTACCAAAGGAAAGATTACCATGAACAAACTGCCACGAGATCTGTCCCACTTGCACAATGAAGGGTGCGAAGGGGAAGAAGTTCATGTAGACGTAGCTGAAAGATGACAACTTTGCAGCCGAACATATGGTTAGGGTGTCGATTTATTTTAGGGTAATTATTGATAGCCGATGTCCTCCTAGTACTCTAATTTCCTTCCTAGCGGCCGTCGCTGCCCATTGAGAAAAGGCCGCCAGGAATGAAGTTAGGCCACTAGGAGGACTCCGGCTGTCAATAATTAGCCGAAAGCGACACCCTAATCGCGATGTGCCTATTGCTTCATTTCACTCGCCAGTTCGCGACCTGTTCTTACACGTCTCGTATTTTTCTGCGCCAATACACTGAACAAAATATGTATCGCTCCTGCTGCAAATCGGTAGTGAAACTTTTTCTTCGCCGCAGATTTGAATTTGAAACTACAATTCCAGCAGGAAAATTTCAATGCTTAATTGCCAGATAAATGATTTTCAGGTAAATTTTCAGGTAAGGTCACTTCAAACAGTATGTCAACTTTCCTACTAGAGCAAACAATATCCTAGACTTGGTTATTTCTAATTCCGCTATAATTTCTGATTTATGCATTGATAC